>JASCZW010006041.1:0-115618 GCA_034211315.2 Aedes japonicus
ACTTAATATTGGGTTCGTTGTTTCTTCCGTGTAACTACATTTTAAGGGGCTTTCGATCAGAGATCGGTTGGAATATTATGGTTTCAGTTGAAAATCGAATTTATCGACTAGCGACAATAACTTTAATCTGTCGACTATCATTAATTTAGATTATGATGAAAAGGTAATTAATTCCAATAGTTTTAGTTTTTCGACTAACATAGTGCCACACATAACCGAGCCTCAAAAACATGAAAGCAAAGAAGTAATAATTTATTGTCAAAATTTTAACAGAATGAAAAGTGCAATTAAAGTGAACGAAATTTATAAACAAGTTGCTGCGTGCAATTTTACAGTAATTTTAGGAACTGAGACGAGTTGGGATGCCGGAATGTATAACGAAGAAGTTTTTGGCAATCTGTTTAACGTTTTTAGAGATGATCGCGATAAATTGTTATTCCAAAAAAAAATGCGGTGGAGGCGTTTTAGTAGCAGTTAGTGTTAACTATGAATCGGAACAAATTTTATCATACAAGTGTAAGGAGTTTGACCATGTATGGGTAAAATTTCTCATCGGAGGCCAAATTCACATTTTAGCGTCAGTGTATTTCCCCCCAGAACACGCGAGGAAAGAGTCCTACACGCAAAAAAAAGCCGCAGTAAACTACCATTTCGAGGGTTAAATTAAGCGCAACCACCAACAATTTTCAGCTGACTATAAATGCGTTTGATTTTTCAATGCCTGCGATTAGATCAACCATTTTGCGATTGATATCAATATGTGGTTTGTCAAATATACCACAAACGTTGAAGATTTTACCGTAAACGTAGTAAATTTGACTGAAATTTCGTGGTAGTTTTAAAGATAGGCGTAGTCGGGTAAAATGGTAGATTTTACTACAAGATTTCTTTCTGCGT
The DNA here is from genome assembly GCA_034211315.2 of Aedes japonicus. Lineage (NCBI taxonomy): Eukaryota > Metazoa > Arthropoda > Insecta > Diptera > Culicidae > Aedes > Aedes japonicus. The sequence goes on from JASCZW010006041.1 coordinate 898, forward strand.
ATGAAATTTTTTTTTAGTATTGCTGGTGATATTGTTTCGAAATTTGATTCTGAAGCAAATGTTCACATATACGGAGATTTTAACCAAAGAACAGCCAATTTTATTGTTGATGACGAAAATGAATCTTTCTTTATACCAATTGTAGGGGACAACGAAACGCTTCATACTCTGTTTGATAGTAGTGCTGAATTAGGGTTACATCAAGTAAATACCGTGAAAAATAAAAACAACTGCTACTTAGATTTGTTATTTACAAACATGTCGGACGATTTTTGCGTATCCGAGTCATATTCGCCCCTTTGGAAAAATGAAGCATTTCACACTGCTATTGAGTACTCCGTATTTACACACGAAAAAAAACCAACGATGGATAACAATTTCACCGACTCATTCTATGATTTTAGCAAAGCAAACTATGCAGTAATCAAACATAAATTAAATTGTGTCGATTGGCAAATTTTAACGCGTAATCATGGCATACAAAAATCAGTGGATGCATTCTACGAAATAATGTATGATATTCTAGAACAAACAGTCCCCAAAAAGCGAAGGAAGAAAATCAATAACAAAGCGCCAGAGTAGTTCAATAGACAGGTAATCAATCTTAAAAATAGGAAGCAGAAAGCACATAAAGCGTATAAAAGAAATAACCCAACAAACATCGGTGTTGAATTAGAGCTTGTTCAAGCAAATTTGGAGAAGCTATTCAGCTGTTTCTTCTAGAATAGCTGAATAGCTTCTCCAAATTTGTTTGAACAAGCTCTAATTCAACACCGATGTTTGTTGGGAAAAGTGATGAAAACCTCTCAATCTACCTGGCCATATGTGATCAGCTAAATCTTGAAATATTAAAAGCATACAAAGAACACAACACAAAAATAGAAAATAATATCAAATCGGACCCTAAATACTTCTTCAAACATGTTAAAGAGAAACGAAAATCTCAGAGCTTTCCATCAAAAATGCATCTAGGTGACAAAAGTGGTAATACTTCTAATGAAATTTGTGACTTATTTGCTGATTTCTTTCAGGACGTCTATACATCTCATGATGATAGTGAGCGTGATCATCAATATTTTTCGTACCTCCCTGAACCAATGAAAGATATTTCAGTTTTAAGTTTATCCGATAAAGAAATCTTACATGCTCTTGAAACATTGGGTCTCAAAGGGTGCTGGACCAGATGGTTTACCTCCTTTATTTCTCAAATCGTTTTCGAAAGAATTAGTTAAACCTTTATTTTTGCTTTTTAATTTATCATTGAAGTCCAGTATGCTTCCTACCATTTGGAAGAAATCATTTTTAATTCCGATTTTCAAAAGTGGTAAAAAATCTGATATAATAAATTACCGTGGGATTGCTATTCTATCTTGCATCTCTAAACTATTTGAATCCATTATAAATGACAAAAAAAATTCTCAAGCTAAAACATTGATTACTAATAAGCAACATGGTTTTGTAAAAGGGAGATCAACATCTACTAACTTGATAAGATTCTTAACATTTTCGCTAAACGTAATGGATAAAGGTAATTATGTAGAAGCATTATATACCGATTTTAGTAAAGCTTTTGACAGACATACCTTTGCTGATTTTTAAGTTATCAAGGTTAGGATTTAATCCAAGATTACTGAAATGGATCGAGTCATACTTGACAACAAGAACGCAAAGAGTACGACTTAACGGTAATCTCTCTAAAATAGTAAATGTTACATCTGGAGTGCCACAAAGTTCACATCTTGGCCCCTTATTATTTGTTTTATTCGTTAACGATGTAGAAAAATTTTTGAAAGTCCTTCAAATCTCAGTATATGCAAACGACATGAAACTGTTTATGGAGATACAAAAACCACATAATCTTGATATTTTTCAACACGAAATTAATAATTTTTACACCTGGTGTAAAAAATGCTTGTTAGAACTTAACGCTAAAAAATGCACCTCTATATCGTTCACGAGAAAGCATTCCATAACACAAAATACAGTCTCTCTAGGTCAGATAGCGATTGAAAGATGTCGTCAAATTAGAGATCTAGGAGTTATACTTGACTCTAAGTTATCCTTTGCTGATCACTACAATAGTATCATCTATAAAGCAAATAACATGCCTGGGTTTATTAAAAGATACAGTTTGCATTGCAACGACACTTACACATTAAAAACACTTTATGTGGCATATGTGAGGCCCATACTAGAATACTGTAGCATTGCTTGGGCTCCATATCAAGAAACATATGTAAATCGTATAGAATCGGTTCAGAGACAATTTGTGTTGTTTGCTCTAAGAAAATTAGGTTGGACACGTCTGCCATTACCATCATATGAGTCGCGATGTTTGTTGATTAATTTAGAAGGACTTCAAAGGCGAAGAGAGTTCGCTATGATAGCTTTCATAGCTGATGTTATTGAGCAACGAATAAACAGTCCAGAAATATTAGCAAACTTAAATTTTTATGCTCCTAGTCGCTCTCTAAGAAATAGAAATTTATTTTTTATTAACAATCAAAGAACGAACTATGCCAAAAATGCTCCTTTAAATAGAATAATGTCCTGCTTCAACACGTATAGCGAAACGGTTGATATCACAATGAATAAAAATGCACTTGAACAGCTTTTTTTGTTAGGCTAACTAGACATTAGTTAATTAAAAACTCTTAGATGTTAAGCAAAATGTAATAAGGTCTACGAAATGATTGACGACAAATAAATAAATAAATAAATAAATAAATAAATTGATTTTACTCTCGTTCTGTATAAACGTTATACCTAATTTCGGAAGTAGTGCGCTGTACGGCGCATCTGATACGTCATACAGCGCACTACTTCCGACATTAGGTATAACGTACAGAACGTGAGTAAAATCAATTGTCGCTAGTCTAGAAATTCGGTTTACAACAGAAACCATAATATTTAATTGCACAATACATTAATTAAATCATGTTTTTATGTATTATGCGTTTTAGCGATGTAGCTGCTCATTGTGCAAAATGTTTGACTTAGTTTGTAAGGAATTACGACTCAATTCCGTAGAATTTAACAACTTTTCAATCGTCTAGGAAACATATATGCCTTTTTCATGCCCCTTGCTGATTTTGACAACAAAATGTCAAATGCTCGTTTTTGAAGTTTATTTGCTTTTTAACTAGGCTATAGCCCAGTTAACGAACGCCCAATTAAAAAGCAGCCCAGTTAAATAGCACCCAGTTAGCGAACAGTTACTGTATTTATTTCAAAAGTAAAGCACTTCGAATTCAAGGAAAAATATTTTTGACTCAGGGTCTAATTTCAATTTTCTTTGAATCAAATAATAACGATATTAGTTTCACAGCAAACATTTTTTTGTTTCTAACAATCAAGCTTCCACACGACTGGATGTAGATTTAAATATATTTTTATTTGAATATAGCACATCGTTATTCAAATCAATTTTTTTTACTTCAATTTTATATATATATATTTATATATATATATATATATATATATATATATATATATATATATATATATTTATATATATATATATATATATATATATATATATATATATATATATATATATATATATATATATATATATATATATATATATATATATATATATATATATATATATATATATATTTATATATACAGCGATTCCACGGGAAAAGAATAGAGTTGAAAAAAAAAAGTTGTCCGATTTTGCTCAAAATCGCTTGGTATGTTCTTCATCGAAAATAATAAGACCAGTATTTTTTTATTTTTTTATTAGGGTGACCATGTTCGATATAGGGTTACCAGAAAAATCGACATTTGTGAAAAATCATAACTTCTGAACCGCTGAATCGATTTTAAATATTTTTTTATAAATAGAAAGATTATTACTTCTTGTTTTTAATAAAAATATTTTTTTAATAATTAATGTACTCAAATATTCTAAAATGGTCAATATATTTGTTTTTTTTATGATTTTTGAAATGTTGGACCACAACGACTATTTATTTTTATATTTTTTTTATTAAAATTCAAACATTTTTACATAACATATAAAAAATTCTCAAATGTTCATCGAGCCGATTTTGAGTTAAATTTTTTTTGAAAATTTCAAGTTTTTTGCCTATACACACATGGAATGAGCATCATTTTCCATCACTTCAAAATAACTGCGGGAATCATTTCATTGAAGTTATCAAACTTATTCCTAATAAATTCATGATAACCATGTTTACAAATCTAGTTTTATTTGTGAAGTATGGTACCCATCAAAAGTAGGGGAGGCTGGTCCAATTCTGACCCCATTATATGTAAGAACTATAAATCAGCCTCAAATTGTTTAAAAGCAGAGACCAACATTGCTAGGGTTTACTCAGCCATGGTTTACGCTATAACTGGAGCCACAATGGTCCGTTAGCGTCCAAATTCAGCATGAGTGCTCATAAGGATTGTAGAGGCACTCATGCCGAATTTGAGTTGTAGCGTAAACCACGACTGAGTAAACTTAACTCATATTTTGAATTAATCCACATTAGGGTTATTTTGAGTGAATCTCCTATTTCGACCAATTCAATTAAGTTATCAGACAATAAAATATTACACTTTGATTGTTGTTTTTTGTATTCTCCCATACGCGGAAGTAACGATCTTTGATGAAGTTTGTCAGAAGCAGATCCGAAGAAGGTAGTATCCGAATCAGGCACATAACCCTTTACCATACTACCATAGACTAACTCTAAGACCAGTAGGTCCCATACAAAAACGATTTTTTTCTTGGCTCAGTCAGTACTAGCACATCGGTCCCAAGCTTAATAATGCGCACCTAATAATGAACTCACATGAACACACTCTCAAATATTCTGTCAAAATAACACAGCAAATCAAAACAAAGGCGCAAATATGTACAGCAAGGTGCTGACTTCAAGGTGTATTCCGGACCAAGGGGTTCTACAACAGTGAACCAATTTCAAATCGCTAGTTGCATATTGATTGTTGATACTACTCCATGCAGGGTAGGCAAGGGGGAAGAAATCCAGGCACTTGGCAATTAAATAATTTTCAATCAACAGGAAGTGTTCAAATATTTTATTTGATGAATTTTGTTGTTTTTAACCATCTTTGTGATGATGATGATGATGCTCCTGCTACTTACCCCAACAAAGGTTTGAGCGGAACGGTTTATCTATAAGATAATTTATTGAACAATATTTAAATCAATTTTGCACAAAACGAACTAGTTTTTTTTTTTAATTTTTATTCCTTGTCGGGTATTTTCATCACTGCGATCATTTTTTAGATCTATTGTGATATATCCCCTTTTTTTTAGCTCTGTCCAGGTGACGTACCACTATTGTTAGGAGTGGTCGTCAACGCTTGACTTAGAGCATTATCCCAGAACGGCATTACACTTCGAATGAATTGCACCACTGTACTGGAATTTGTTCTCCAAATATCAAGGGGTTCTATTAGCCCTTTGTCGAAGAACTGATTTCTTTTAATGAAAACTGCCGGACAGTGGTATAATAAATGTTCCGAGTCCTCTTTTTCCATGCCACAAAAGCGACATGAATCATCTTGAAGTTTTCCAATCACCTTCAAGTGATAGCGGCTCGGACAATGGCCTGTTAAAAGACCAGTATATATGCTTAGATCTTTTTTAGAAAGATCAAGTATTTTGCGAGATATTTGAAGTAATGAACCGCTTTGATTGCCTAGCTGTGAAAGTGTTGTTCCAGTTTTCATTCACTTTCGAAGATTCCCATGCTTTTAGCTCCATTCTAAGAGAAGAAGCAGATAAACTACAAAGGGGCTCAGGTCCTTCGAACTGAAGAGACGATCCGAGTCTTGCTAGTGTATCGGCTCGTTCAATTCCACCAATTCCGCAGTGACCAGGAACCCAGTATAGATTGACTTGATTACGACAAGACAGTTTTTTAAGTGATTTAACACATTCCCAAACATGCTTAGATGTGCATGTTGCTGACTTTAAAGCATTTAGAGCTGCTTGACTGTCTGACATAATACATATATTTGAATGTCTATAGTTTCTACGCAAGCATATAGCAGAACATTCCAAAATTGCTTGAATTTCAGCTTAGAAAACAGTAGGCCACCTTCCCATCGGAATTGACATGTCTATCCCTGGACCAGTTACTCCTGCTCCAACTTGATCGTTCATTCTTGAACCATCTGTAAAGAAAACTATCGATCCTAGACGAAGATTCGGACCACCGCATTCCCACGAATCACGATCAGGATCAAATACTCAATTGATATGCACGGTCGAAGTTGTATGTTTTTTTCATCCAATCTTCGTTGTTCGTAACTAAAGAATTTAGTTTAATAGTTTTTAGAATGCTTAGATGTCCTATTAGATCACCATCAAAGAGGTTCATAGATCTTTTCATTCTCATAGCGCTCTTTTCAGCTTCTAGTTGTACGACTTGATGCAATGGTAGTATTCCGTGTGCAGTTGAAAACCGGAATATAGCAGTCGCGCCAATCCATTTTACTCCAGTTCCATAAGTCCAAACAATGGCGCATCATGTGCGCTGTATGGCGCATCTGATGCGCTATACAGCGCACTAGATGCGCCATTGTTTGGACTTATGGAACTGGAGAAAAATCGATTGGCGCGACTACTATATTCCGGGTTTCAACTACACCAGGAATATGTATAGTAAAGCATCCAATGCTTTCGATGGTGTACTTCTCATTGCACCAGTGATTGAAAAAGTTGCTAGTCTTTGAAGTCTTTCTAACTTTCTCTGAGCAACTCTCTCTTTCGTTTTTGGCCACCAGATCAATGAAGCGTAGGTAACCCGGGGTAACGAACTAGTTTCATTTACAGATATGAATTCCCTACAGTTTGACAGCAGTGTAAAAAGCTATTGATGTTAATCAATATTTAATTATTTTTTTTAACTACTACAAAATAAAATGCCTCATCAGCATCGGAGCAAAGATCATAGTTTTACCATAGACTAACTCTAAGACCAGTAGGTCCCATACAAAAACGATTTTTTTCTTGGCTCAGTCAGTACTAGATCATCGGTCCCAAGCTCAATAATGCGCCCCTAATAATGAACTCTCATGAACATACTCTCAAATATTCTGTCAAAATAACACAGCAAATCAAAACAAAGGCGCAAATATGTATAACAAGGTGCTGGCTTCAAGGTGTAATTCGAACCAAGGGGTTCTACAACAGTGAACCAATTTCAAATCGGTAGTTGCATATTGATTGTTGGTTTTACTGTGCCGAAACAAATTGTTCAGATGAGGCAAGATTATTGATTTGTATAGCAATGGTTAAATCGTTTTTCAAGCGCTATGACATTTCACACTTCTTCACGCAAAAAAAAAAGTCGCAGTAGAAACTACCATTTCGAGGGTTAAGTTAAGCGCAATCACCAACAATTTTCAGCAGACTATAAATGAGTTTGATTTTACCATGCCTGCGATAAGATCAACCATGTTGCGGTTGATATCAATATGAGGTCTGTCAAATATACCAGAAACGTTGAAGGTTTTACTATAAACGTAGTAAATTTGACTGAAATTTCATGGTAGTTTTAAAGATAGGCATAGTCGGTTGAAATGGTAGTTTTTACTACAAGATTTTTTCCTGGGTTGGCAATTTTCTTAATGACACTGTCAATGTATCCTAGCCCTCAGTCGAGTTATTAGTACACGACACTGAAGAAGTTTGCACATTATAGACGAAATACGCGTATCTGTCAAGATAAACAAAAGTAGTTGGAATTAAATGGCAAATACTAATTTTTCTTCTCATTTCTAGTTACTGTCAATGTGACAATCTTAAGTTTGTCATCAATAATCACACTAAGATATTCCTGGTGCAGTTGAAAACCGGAATATAGCAGTCGCGCCAATCGATTTTACTCCCGTTCTATGAATTCAAACAGTGGCGCATCTAGTGCGCTGTATAGCGCATCAGATGCGCCATACAGCGCACTAGATGCGCCATTGTTTGGACTTATGGAACTGGAGTAAAATGGATTGGCGCGACTGCTATATTCCGGTTTTCAACTGCACCAGGAATATTTAATCTCATGGCCCATCATCATTATAGACACTCCAGTAATAGACCGGACAACGTGCCGCCATGTTGTATCCAAAACGAACATTTCCCATACGAATTGACAGTTGTTTTGGATACATCCATTGTGCCAGAATCACGTTGTCCGGTCTATTACTTGAGTGTCTATAATCATTATTAACAACAGAGATGTTTTCATTTACTCGGTATCGCAAAAGTACCATGAATTTAGTGCTTTTATTTATATTTAGTGATTTCTTTTATTCAATTTCAATTGCTTAGGACATCTTCAGCGGTGGTCTATTTGTGGAAAAACTTTATACTCGATTTACATTTGGAAAACATGAATGGAACCAGCTAAAATAGACCAACTTTGCGTTCCTTCAATCTGCACAAACAATCCAAATCTGATTAGAACGGTATCATCATAACGCGGAAATATAAATGGGAAATGAGGAAATGAAAAATAAATGCTATGATTTGACTTTCACTTTTTTTAAACACTATTTAAAAAAAAACTTTTTTGAGCGTATTAGTAGAACGATTGTGATTGGGAAACTAGGAGAATTTAAAATTAACACTTCATTCGATCACTTATAAAAAAATAAAAAATAAAACCTTGAAACTTTTTTTTTTAATTTTCGCTAGTACACGCGAGCAAATTCCTTTTAATTCTACTATGAGCTTATCTTTTGACAGATAGGCCTATTTCGTCTGCTACTTACAGACTTCTTCAGTGTCGAGTGCTCGACTTGAGGAAACATCACAGAAGGTCTAGTAACTATTTATAGTAGGTTTGTTGGTACCGCGGTATGTGAGGTAGGGGTGTGTAGAGAAGTTCTTGAGTGTGTTTTTGTGTTTGTTTGTATACCTGAAATGTTGTTTGATACCTACAAGGTTGTTCATTATTACTTCGTTTGAAGTTAGTCAAATTGGTGTTGTGTTGTGTAGTGAGTTGTTTTTGTGTGAAGGTATAAATTTAAACAGCCACGAATATCCGTTTCCTTGATCCTTTTTAAGCAATTTTTTGGAATTTTGTTTGTTGGATTTGTTTGTTTCCAGGGGTTTGTGATATGTCTTAAGATTTGTATGTTCTTCGTTGAATATATGTTCAGCTACTTTTGATTTAAAATGGTGTATGATACCTTTGTCAGTGTCTTTGTTTGCTTTAGTGATTTCTGCAATATGCTCTTTGAATCGAATATTGAGATTACGTTTAGTTTGTCCAATGTAAATTTTGCCGCAATGGTCACAAGTTATTTTGTAGACCCCAAATTTGTTTAGACTGTTAATGGGGTCTTTAGCCGACCCTAAGGGGTGATTCAAAAATGACGTCCACTCTTTAGGGGGGGGGGAGGGGGGTATCAAATTTGTGACAATATGTGACAGGGGGGGGGGGAGGGGGGTTATAAAAATGTGACATCCAACAATTTTGCATTTGGTAATCTAAATTTATCAGCGTTAGCACGAAAACAAAGGCGTCAAAAAGTTTGAGTGTAAATGAAAATACAAATTTAACTTAGTTGTGTTAGTGCAAATAATTATTTACTGTTGGCATACATGTTCTTATCGTCAATCAGCACGAACCGCACGAGCTGTGCTTCATTCTGAAACTTCGTCGAAGTTTGATTTTGTTGAAAATCCTATTGTGTTCATTTTTGGTTGCGTTGAATTTTGATTTGATTCAAACGCTGGTCGATGCATTTTGTCGTGCATAGCCGCTGCGCAATTAACAAGCCAACCGTGGTGTGTGAATACTGGCGAGATATAAAAAACGAATCCTATTGTGAAGAACTTTTCAAATCGAAAATTAGCACCTTGAAAACGGAATCTTCGAAACCGAAAGAAACACTGAAGGATGGAGGGAATTGTTAAAAAATGTTCCAAAAATACCACCGGATGAAAGAACTCCAGCCTTTCAGTTCTTCACAAGCTCCTCCGGATTCGGACAAAAAAGTTCCCTCTTATTTTGCATGTCCTAAATAGGATGCAATTTCCAAAGAATTGGAGCCTGCTGATTAGAGAGCGAAATGACATGCTTTCGGGTATACAGAAAAGACGCTGTCTGACCTGATCAACCGCAAGAATGCGCTAAATATGGCCCTAGAGAAGAAGAAATCAAATCAGCAACGTCAAAAGACAAGCAGATTGAACCGAAAGAAGATTCTTGAGGAAGAATTTGAAACAAACGCTCATCTTACCAAGCGTCTCAAGATGCGGCCTGATAAAGGACGACCTCCGATAGAGAGTAACCAAGCATCAGGCAAACTTCGATATAACGTACATTTTCATTTTACACTTGTACGTTATATCGAATTGTACGTTATATCGAAGCATAAATAAAAATCTAAAAAATTAACCTTTTTATATATTAATGTGTTGTTTTTCAACAAAATTTATCAAATTTCAATAAATTATTGAACTTGGAGAGCAAAAACACTATTCTTTCCTATTTTTCTCTGTATTTTTGATTTTTAGTCTATCGCTCGTTCATCTCTTCATCAGTTCAAACCTTTTTGTGATTTTTGTCTTTTAGGTAACTTACTCACTAACAGTTAAGATAAAAATTGGGTGGCCTCAGTTGTACACAGAAATTGTATCCAAATCGTTCGGTCCATGGCTGCAATTGGCCAGTCTCGCCATCTGCGAAGGGTGCGCAGGTCACCTTCCACTTAATCGACCCACCTAGACCGATCCTCTTCTTCTTGTGTTCTCGTTTGTTCTCGAGAGCCATTTTCACTGGACTGTCGTCCGATATTTTAACGACGTCCCAAGCCCATCGTAGTTGGCCGATTTTTGCTGTGTGGACGATGGTGGGTTCTCCCTGCAACTGATGCAATTCGTAATTCATTCGCCTTCTCCACATCCCACCTTCCATCTGCATTCCACCGTAGATGGTACGCAGCACCTCCCGTTTAAAGGCGCAAGCATTGTCCATGTTTCGTAGCCGTAGAGGCTTTTTAGATGGTCAACTTCGTGGTACGGCGATCTCTATTCGATGGTAGCGTCGTTCGGAGCCCAAAGTAAGCATGGTTTTCAGACGTAATACGCCCTTTTATTTCTCTGCTGGTGTCGTTGTTGGCGATCACCAATGAGCTCAGAAACACGAATTCGTCTACCGTCTCGATTTCATCTCCGTCAATATTCGGGATGGGAGGCTAACATTGTCTTCCCGTTAGCCTCTTCTTTCCATGTACTTTGTATTCGACGCATTAATCCGGCTCCAATCCGGCTAGCTTTGACCTTAAGTCTAATATACCTCTTCGCCATTGTCTCAAAGTTGCGTACTATGCTACCGATGTCGTCGGCGAAGTCTGACGGACTTCCTGAAAATTGTACCACTCGTGTCTATCTCCGCTCGTCGAATAACACCTTCCTTCGTCTACTTCTGTGGCATTTTCAAGCTGATTGCATCGCAATTATTGCAGCTCTCATCTTTGTATTCTAATTGCACTTCCACAGTTATGAATTGAGAGTTTTTAGCCGGCGCCGGTGGTGTAGTGGTAAGCGTGACTTGGCACCCCAGTGGGTCTGGGTTCAATCCCAATTGACGTCGGTGGCATTTTATAACACGCAATTTGTCTAATCACGTCTTCCTTCGTAAAGGAAGTGAAGCCAATGTTCCTGGCTCATGTGCTGTTGAGTGCGATATGTAGGATCCAGGTGGTGGAGTCGTCTTGTTGTTGTAATTCAGTTGTTATTTTCTTTCATGAAACTGCAGAATGGTCACCATGTAATTCAAAATCAAGCATTATTATTAAATCAAAAGAAGTGGTACAGTGAGATTTTGAAATATTTATTGAATGTACTTCAGGATGTTCAACGATCAACGATTCAACGATAATTAAAACTCATTGCTTTAAACTTTTTGAATTAGTTAAACTAATTCATGGAAATGTAAGCAATGCACTTATCAGAAAACATACTCGTGAGATTTCGTAAACCATTCTATCTGCTTTCTTGTTCAGGTTGTCCTGTATCATCTTTCGCAAAGATAACTACACGTTGAGAAGCAGGCCTTGCTCTTCAGCATACTTAACAAGAATATCATCCCTATTCAAAGCTGATTCATCTGAAACGTTGATATTTTCATCTTCAAAATCAAGTGATGCAGAGACGTGAAGGAGACTGTCACCGAGGTCTGACGGGTTGAGCAGCTTCTCAACGATTTCTTCGTCCTTTAGGATCTTGAACTCTGCCTTTTCTTCGTCAATGCTTTCCAGACGGTTGATTTTAATCGCAATATTTCTCAGCCTTTCTTTCAAAACCGACAACGTTAAGTCGTCCTCATCATCATAATCTGGTGTATCGATGTACAGGATTTTCCAGGACTTCTGGATGGTAGAATTCGGAACCGCTTCCCATGCTTGTACAATCCAGAACATTGCGTCTTTTATACCGATGTGCTTAACATTATCATGGACATATTTGCCGCTTCGAAGAATCTCGTTTGTCATGATCTTTTTTTTTTGTAACGGGCCTTCACCATCTGTATCATGCTGGTCCATCGGCTGGATCATTTGTTTGTAGTTCGTCTGTACTGCAATGTGCTGAACAGTTGTCCAGCACAAGGACAGCTTTTACAGGATGCTCAGATTCAATCAAAAAGGTTACTACATGTGGGACGAACTGATAAAAAAAACAATTTTTGAATAATTCCCTCGTCTTCCATGCATTTTTGGATGACCTATAGTTGACAGGAAGTTCTCTTAGGTTTTTAAAGGGTCGAGGGTTTTTAGATTTTCCAATCAACATTAATGGAAGCTTGAGAAAACCATCCATGTTTCCAATCATTTCTTTAATGGTTTGGATGATACCCCAAATAGGTCGTTAAGAAAAATGCTCTATCTAATCCCACCAATAAACAAAATCAATTTCACTTCCGTAACCGCACGCCGATGTATGCCAATGTACTCCAATTTATGGTCGGCGTCGTAGACGTTTAACTTAAACTTGTTATAAGACCACTGGGTGATCAATATGGAGATGGAAGGTTGATATGGGACAATCCATAAACAAAGTACCCCCCCCCCCCCTCCACCATGGTGGTTGCATGTCCAAACATATTTTTTTTAAATTATATGGAACGAGTTTTTTATCCAGAAAGCCCCCGCCCTCTTTTTCCCCCACCTCTTCAAAATAACCTCGTCGTTTATTGACAGTCCGTATGGTCTTCAAATAATTGTTCATGATACTCTTAATATTAATTTTCAAGAAATTTTCTACACATCAAAAAAGTGTACGTTATATCGAGGTAAAAGTGACGCTATATCGAGTGACGCTATATCGAGGGTATGTTATATCGAGGGTACGTTATATCGAAGTTAACCTGTAGACTGTTCCAGAACGTATAAGCAGACAAGTCATGTTTATTTTTAGTTTTAATAAGTTTATTTGTGTTTTATACAATATTTTACTCTCGTTGAATCAAAATATTTAATCATAGTCAAGACTCCTAACTTTTCATCGAACATGACCCATTAGCTTCTACACAGTGGTACTTCTCACCAAAAAGTCTCGATTGGCCGTGCCTCCAGGCAGTTCGGCGGATTCATGTCTTTCGGCACGAAACATAAATTTTGACATTTGTACCATTCTAAAGTGTCCTTTGCGTAATGACATGACGCCAAATCAGGCCAAAATCGCTTCTGGAGACATTCCTTAACGTATTTCTGAGTGATCATCGTCTCTGTTGCGATGTACGGACTAGATGTTTTATCACACTCACATATTGCCTGCCAAACCATAACCTTCTTACCGAATTTTTCGGTAAAAATGGCCTTCTCCGTTTTGGGGATGTCTTTGTCTTCGCTTACAGTATAGAATTGTGGTCCGGGAAGCGTTTTTAATCTAGTTTCACATACGTTTCATCGTCCATTATTATACACCCAGAATTTCTACACAATAACGAATAGTAGAGTTTGCGGGCCCGTGGTTTCACGGACGCGGCCTGTTTTGGGTTCCTTTTGGGTTTTTCTGCTTTCGGTATGTTTTTATCCCAAGTCTTTCTTTGGCTCGCTTTACGTTACTCGACGAGGACTCTAGTTTTTCGCAATACCCAAACGGAAACGGAAGTCGCTGGTTTTCGCTTGTAGGCATCCCTAGGACCGGATTTCCGACCACTCTTCGGCACATCTTCATATGTACACTGTTCTCTATATTTTCTAATCGCAGATCGTCCCGCTCCGACGCTTACACCCTCTTCCTTGGCCAATTTTTTCAAGGAGAGTCCGCTCACAGTGCACCATTTGTGCACGATACTTTTTCGTTGTTCCGGAGTAAGACCACGCATTTTAATAGGTAACACAAAACTGAGAACTTTTTTGATGCTTTGTCATTCAGAAATGTGCAAACAAAAGGACGCAGCCAAAACCTGTTGAAATATTTTATTATATTCAAAATGACCGTTAAAATAAGGTGTGCATATACTTTCTGGAACAATGGTTAGTTGCTGAAGACGTTGGTCGATCTTGGTCAGCATGGAACATCAGCTGGGCAGAGAGGTGACGTTGAGAATTTGGAGTAACATGAACATCTATTAAAGCAACAATAGCATTGTTAAAAATAAATACGTACGCGAACAAACTTTTCAGTTAGCATATTCTTTTATGAAATTTATGAAATTTTTTACAAATTTGCTAACTGTGATTTAAAAAACTAAATCGAGAACTGATCGTCTTACGAAATTCTTGTGGTGGAAAGTGCTTTAAATTATCTCAGCAAGCTGACAAATTATGCAATTGCAAATTTTTTACACAAAAGTTTCTAGGGCTTAGGAAAATCGAAAAATAACTATACCAAAATTGACCACAAAATTGAAATATTGATTTCTTGAAACCCATGTCAAGGTGGGAACATTTCTTGATCTCCAAATTGTATGGTTCTAAAAATCAAATTTTGCAATTAAAAACAATTATTTCTGTTGGAATATATATGACTCCATTTCTTTTTCACTTTCTGATCAAATTCTTTTTCGGACTTATGAGTAATTTCAAGATTTTTCAAAACTTTTTTCTACGAGTCATGATGTTTTGCGCATCTTCTCTACAAGAAAAAAATATATATATTTTCATATACTTTTCCATATCTCGAGAATGGATAAACATCCGATATCGATATATCAAAATTTTCAATCGCAAAAAGTTGGTTTTAATTTTTTCGCCATACAAACGGTGTTTTTCTGGGTGTTCCTGACAATTTCCCAGAACCGTGAAGTAATGTTGTGCAAAATATCTTTCCAGACATTTTTTTCTATTGATTAGAACATTTCAAGCACTTCTTACAACTCAATTTATGTTTTACAAAGTTTGCACTGCAAACTTAAATTATTCACCTGAGCTGAAATGCGATCAGTCAATTGTGTTTAAACCAGATTTTGCCCGATTATGGGGTAACTTTTGCTCAAAAATCTGTTACTTATGCACAAAAGTGAGGAAAAAAACCCGGTTTCTACATTAGATCCGGGTTTATCTCATAGATGTGTAATTGCATCTTAGAGTGTGGTTCATGAGTTATGAATTTTTAAAATAAGAAATAAGAAAAACTAAAAATGTTATAAACTCAACTAAAACTCCCCATTTCTTAAATTTTATTATGGGTTCAATAGAAAACCGAATTTACCGACTAGCGACAATCGATTTTACTCTCGTTCTGTACGTTATATCTAATGTCGGAAGTAGTGCGCTGTATGGCGCATCAGATGCGCCATACAGCGCTCTACTTCCGACATTAGGTATAACGTATAGAACGAGAGTAAAATCGATTGTCGCTAGTCGATAAATTCGGTTTTCTATTGAACCCATAATATCCATTGTAATCTAGTTAGTTCGATGGTTGTGAAGATGTTAATGTAAACCACTCATACCGATGTGATCTAGAGAGAAAGCTACGAATCAGCATATTTTAATAAAGCTTTGTTTTTGGATCTTCAAAAACTATCGCACCTTTAATATTTGTCAAGAGTAATAAAAATAAACATTTCTAATAGGCCTGAATCAGAATCAGGCCAGGGTTTTTTACTACTTTTCAACAAAGATTATTTCAATCTCAAAACTGACATTTAAAAAAAACAACGTTTTTTGCAGAAGAAAACATGTCATACGATAAGTTTTGTCCATCTGTTACGAATATCTTGATTTATCCCTGCCAGTTATTTCCATCAAAACGCACTTAACCTATCCGTGGACAGAAGAACTTTACACATTTAATTATGTAAATAATTCAATTTGAACTAAAATACCGTTTGGACTTAGGGGTAATGTTTGTATTCTGTGTATCATGTGGTTAAATGATGCTATTTTGTGTTGGTATGAATGGTTAGACGTATGTGGTATTGTGCGTTGTGTGTTTGTTGGTTTTCTGTAAATTTCAAATGTGAGTTTAAATTGTTCTTTCACTACGAGCAAGTCCGAAAATGGTAATTTATTATCTTTTTCAATTTCATAAGTGAATTCTATGTTTTTATGTGCGTTGTTATAGGTTTTTAGGGTGATAGGTAAGAGATCTTTCTTTAAAATGCAAAACACATCATCAACGTATCTATACCAAACGGTAGGTAGTTGATCTTGCAATTGTTCTTCGATATTTGCCATGAAAATTTCGCTCAGAAAAGGAGAAAGGGGGTTACCCATAGGGGCGCCTTTTAATTGTTTGAAATGTTCCTTTCGGAAGGAAAAGTAATTTTCTTCCATACAAAGTTGTGTTAGTTTTATGTATGATCGTACTTTTTTTCCTCCATGTAATGTCGTCATTTTGAAAAAGTAACCACTTTTCTAATAAATTGATTGTATCTTTTACTGGAATTGAAGGGAAGAGGGATTTGACGTCAAAGGATAATAAAATTTCATCTTCTTTTATGTCCGTGTTTTGGACAAGCTCTGTGAATTGTGAGTTTTTAATTGATCTACTGTGGAATTGTTTGGGCATGTTTTGAAATTCTTTAACCAACCATTTTGCAATTTTGTGCGTGGGTGATCCTATCGCTGAAATGATTTCACGCATTTCATTTCCCGGTTTATGAATTTTTGGAAGACCTTTGATTGTAGGTAACGAAGGATATGACTCTCTAAGATTGTTAATTTCATTCCCAAATGATAATTTACATTCTTTGAGTGTTTTCTCCACACGTCTAACCCTTCCCGGAAGGGTATCTGATCGCTGTTTTCTGTAGGGGCCATAATTTAATTTTTCTATCATGGTGTTTTCGTAGTTCTTTTTATCTATTATTACTGTACAATTTCTTTGTCTGATCTCAAATAATAGATCGGGTTTTGTTTTAATTCCTGGAGTATGTTATGTTCTTGTGTGTTTTGTTTGTTTTTTTTTGTCGTGTTTGTGTTTTTGAGGATATTAGCTGTTTCTGTTCTGATTTCTTGTATTTGTGATGTGTGTAAGTTGTGTGGATCAGTCGGCCGTCAATCGAGAAAGAAAACGAAATAATTGTTTTATTGATCGAAATACAAAATTTAGTTTATTCACGAATACGATGCTAACTGTACGACTGTTCGCACTCGAATAAAAAAAGGAAAATACACACGCCAACAAGGTTACTCGTGTAGCTCTGGAAAGTTGGTAGTACTTCGGATAACACTGTCACTGTTCGTTAGACGGGGGAGCACTCAATGCTAATATTACAACACTCCCCCTCATTTAGTGCTTCCGGATCCTGGCACTGGTGTCATACCAAACATTCTGGCAAACTTACGCTGCTTCAGAGTGCCCAGCGGCTTTGTCAAAATATTGGCGGCCATCTCCTCGGTAGAGCAATAGATAAGCTGAATTTCGTTTCGCTGGCACAACTCCTTCACAAAATGTTCCTGCGTTTCAATATGTTTTGATCTCCTCGTAGCTCTATCTGATCGAACGAAAGCAATGCAACCTTGGTTGTCTTCGTGTATCATGGTTGGAGTCTTCTGCACTGCTCCCATCTCGCGTAGCCGCTTCCGCAACCATGCAGCCTCCCGGCAAGCTTCACTCAACGATGTGTACTCTGCCTCCATTGATGACAGAGTAACAGAAGTTTGACGACGGCTAATCCACGATATAGCTGCTCCTCCTAACAAGAAACTGTATCCGCTTGTCGACTTACGAGACTCCTGATCTCTCGCCCAATCGGCATCGCAATATCCGATGAGATCGCCTCCTGTTCCGGTGAACTGCCACCCAGTCAGCCGCAGTTGGGCTTCTTACTCTGCGGCCCAGAATTGACGTGCTTATAGATATGTCCGGCCTGGCATGAACAGCAATATATAGCAGCGCTCCAATCATGCTGCGGTACCCCGTTGTATCCTCAAAAGGTTCACCACGGTCGATTAATTTCAAGTAACCAATGTCCATCGGCGTCTGAGCCGGCTTCGCATCTTTCATCCCGAAACGATCTGCTAATTGGTCAATGTAGCCACGAAGACTGATGCTATACTTCCTGTCCTTCCTCTCGATATGCATACCTAAAAAGTAGCTCAGATCTCCCAGGTTAACAATGTCGAAAATTTCTTTCAGAGACTCATACACTTTCGCGGTTTGAGAATCATCCTTGCACCCAACAACTATATCGTCAACATATATCAGGACGTATACGATGTTAACGTCAACGACTTTTGTGTAGAGGCACGCATCCGATTGACTTTGCTTGAACTTCATCCTGGTTAATGCTTCGTGAAGTTTTCTGTTCCAGCATCTTGCCGACTGTTTCAATCCATATATACTCTTTTTCAGCCGGCACACCAGATGCTCTCGTCCTGGTTCCTCGAATCCCGGTGGCTGCTTCATGAAAACTTGTTCATCGAGCTCACCGTGAAGGTACGCTGTACGTACGTCCAAATGCTTCAATGCAATACCATGCATGCTGGCAATAGCGAGAAGAGAACGAAACGTTGCTTGGTTCGTCACTGGCGCAAATACTTCGTCAAAGTCAACTCCGTATTGCTGTGACTAACCCTGGGCTACAAGCCTTGCCTTGTATCTGTTCACATGCCCAGTTGCATATTGTTTTATTTTGTATACCCACCTGCTTTCCTTCCTGAGGGCAGAGATGTCAACTCCCACGTCGCGTTATCTGCATGGCTCTCCATTTCCGCTTCCATGGCTTCCTGCCATGCAGTGGAGTTCTTCGATGCTCTTGCTTCTTTCAAGTTGCGAGGTTCCGATTCTGCATCCACTCGTACCACGTTTGCTGCTTGATCAACAAAACGCTTAGGTGGATTCCCTTTCGTTATCCGCTGTGACCGCCGGAGAAACTCTTCTTTCGGGAAACCTTCGAAAAATGGTTCACTGTTGGACTCACCTAGTACTTCAGAAGCACTATCATAACTACTTTCATTCGTTTCAGGCATCACCGTATAATCCTGCTCATCATCCGAATCCAGAACTGATTCTTCGTCGTTATGTTCTTCCTCACGCTGATAATCGGCTTCGGCAGAACCGCTCGTCATATCGACATGTAGCTCCGGTGATAGCTCACGTTCCTTCGGTATTTCAATGCCCCGCACGGACTCCTGCACCTTCAGCTCATTTTCCAGAAAGACGGCATCCCGACTCACATAGATCCGGTTTGTTGCTTCATCGAGGAAACGAAACGCTTTTCGATTTTCCTCATATCCGACGAATACCATCCGCACAGCCTTCTTGTCCAGCTTCTGACGCTTTTGGTCCGGAACGTGAACAAATGCATGCGAACCAAATACCCTCAAATGACCATACTTGGTCTTTGTTCCGTGCCACAGTTCATACGGAGTACAATCGATGGTTGCAGACGGAAGACGATTCAACAAGTAATTCGCACATGAAACAGCCTCTCCCCAGTACTTTTTATCCATTCCGGCTTCGGAAAGCAAGCACCGCATCATCTCCAGCAGAGAACGGTTTTTGCGTTCAGCCGTCCCGTTCTGTTGGGGGCTGTATGGTGCTGTCTGCTGTAGCGTAATTCCACTCTCCCGCAAAAACTTAAGCAGCGTCGCACTGCTATATTCACCGCCGCCATCGGTACGCAATACTTTCGGTATGCGACCGTACTTGTTGTGCACGTAACTCACGTACTCACGTATTTTGTCAAAAGCTTCAGATTTGTACTTGAGGAGATAAATAATCGTGTACTTACTGTAATCTCACTTCCAACGGACCAGCTATGTCCGTGTGAACCAGCTCCAAGACTGCAGCGGATTTCGTTTCCGATGCCTTTGGGAATGGCTTTCTTGCGAGTTTTCCCTCGCAACACACGGTGCAAACAGATCTCACACCGCAGTCACGCAGCTGCAAGCCATTTCCCATGTCCTCCGTGACGATTCGCTTCACAGCATCCGGATGTCGGTGCCCCAGCCTGCGATGCCACAGATGCTGGCAGCAATCCGTATGCGGCACCATCGACAGCAACGACTGATACTGTGGTTGTTTCAGATTATACAGCCCTCCTCTTCCTTTACCAAGCAACATAGTCTGTCCACTCTTCAAGATTCGGCAATCCGTTTGCGTGAACAACACCTCAAAACCTTCGTCGGCTATTTTTCCGACCGACAGCAGATTGCTCGCTAGCTTCGGCACATAAGGAGTGTATCGAAAAGTAGTTATAAACATTCGATGCGTTATTACGCATAAACTACTGTATATATTTTTAGCGTGTAAGCGCCATTTGCTTTGTTTACATGTCAAAAATGATTATTCGGTTCATTCATTTCCGTTGATGAAGTTGTATTCAAAATGTCGCGAATTGAATTTGAG
Organism: Aedes japonicus; assembly: GCA_034211315.2. NCBI lineage: Eukaryota > Metazoa > Arthropoda > Insecta > Diptera > Culicidae > Aedes > Aedes japonicus. The sequence goes on from JASCZW010006041.1 coordinate 21,644, forward strand.
ACTAAAAAGAAAATTCTGCACACTTGGTGCACCGAAAAGGGTGTTACTTACAACTAGATTGCGAAAAGAGTAAATGTTCACCCGGCAAGTGTAAAACGCATCATCGAAAAGTTTGGTAAGGAGTGCTCCCTCAAGGATTTACCAAGAAGTGGCCGGAAACCCGGCTCCAGCAACCCCGATTTGGACCAAAAAGTTGTGGATTATATTCAACGGAACAAATCTGCCTCTACTCGCGATCTAGCCAAGAAGTTCAGGACCAGCATCGGAATGATTCAACGAATCAAGCGCAGGAATGACTTGAAGACGTACAAAAAGCATAAAGTGCCCAAACAAACTCCGGAACAAAAGTCTCGTGCCAAAACCAGGGCTCGAAAGCTGTACAGCTGCATTTTGGACAATGTCGACCAGTGCATTTTGATGGATGACGAAACATACGTTAAAGAAGATTCAAGAACGCTACCGGGGCCGCAGTTTTATACTAAATCTGTTGGGGAACGTGTGCCAACCGCAGATACGACTGTTGCGATGGAGAAATTCGGTCAGAAGGTGCTCATTTGGCAAGCTATTTGCACATGTGGCTTGCGTTCTTCAATTTTCTATACAAAAGGAACTATAAATGCTGAGATTTATCAAAGGGAATGTTTGAAGAACAGGTTGCTACCATTGTATAGAAAGCACCAGTCCCCTCCTCTCTTCTGGCCAGATTTGGCATCGGCACATTACGCCAAATCCACTCTAAAGTGGCTGACGGAGAATAACATCAAGTTCGTAGAAAAAGACATCAACCCACCAAACTGTCCCCAGTTGCGACCGATCGAACGCTATTGGGCAATAGTCAAGCGTATATTTAAGAAGGATGGTACAGTGTCCCAAAACATGACCGATTTTAAGAAAAATTGGGCAGCGGCATCCAGGAAGTGCACAAAGGTCACTGTGCAGAATTTGATGGCAGGTGTCAAATCAAAGGTACGGGCATTCTACAGAAATGAACATGATGACTAGTTTTTCCGTTTGGATCTTTTGTAAACATGTTAAGCTATAATAAACTGAAATAGTATGTTAATTTTAACCATGTTTTCATGCCTATTTTATTATTTGGAAGTTTATAACTACTTTTCGATACACTCCTTATAACACTTTATTCAAAGTAACGTTCTTCTTCTCACCACTTTCGTTCAGCGCGACAAGCTTTCCGGTTCCGTTTCCCGTAGCCGACAACTTCTTTCCGTCCGCCAAACACACATCACCACTCTTTGAAACCTTAAGTTCAACCAAATACTTGGCATTGTTTGTCATATGAGCACTGGCTCCCGAGTCCAGATACCAGAAATCGTCATTGTCACTTTCACGAGCAGCAAAACAAAATTCACCAGTTTCTTCATGACACACTTTTGCTTTCTGCTGCTTTTCGTGCTTCGGAGCACTCTGCTTTTTCACTTGATCTGCAACGAATTTCGGGCAGTCGCGACGAAAATGCCCTTCCAATTTACAGTAGTGGCATACTTTCGGTTTCACACTGCTTTGCGGTTTAGCACCCGTTTTCAGTACTTTTTCGACAACCATATTTCCTCCGCTATTATTGTCACTTCTTCTTCGCCACTCATCTAGCAGTTGCCCTTTCACATGATCCAACCTAAGTTGATCTTCACTACGACTTTCCAAAGCCGTAATTAATGCACTATATGAGTCCGGAAGGCTTGACAACACGAGAGCGATTATCAAATGTTCCGCCAAATTTTCACCCATTCCGGACAAACGATTCACTAACTGCACATGTTCACCAAGATGGTCGGACATGCTACCGCCTTCCGACAGACGAAGTGAGTACAGTTTGCGCAAAACATGAATTTTATATCCTTCTAGCGCATGCCACATTTCACGAGCAGTCGCAGTATTCAGAACGTGGCACAATTTCCTGCCAGCGCTCAACAGACGTCCCGGCCCTGTGTTTGGGATAGGAGACGGGGTCTTCCACACCACCACCTCGGGCAAGTATTACTTTGATGAACATATTCCTGCCAATTTCGTTCCTGATACTCCAAATGTTTCCAGCGAACTAGACGATAGACCAACCGATCCTTTGACACTCGTCGTGCCACCGGGATGTATGCCTGTAAGCCTCCAATCCTCTCATCACAGTCGAGCCATTGCAGCCAGCGACCAACAGTCATCCCGGTCCTGTGTTTGAGTATGGAGAGGGGGTCTTCCAAGCCGTCCACACAGGCAAGTATAATTGTGATTCGAACAACTTTCTTCCGGTAACGTCTGTCGCTTTTAGCGATCAACCCACGTGTGCACCCGGCGACTTATCCAATTTTGAATCGTCGTCGCCTGGAAACTTCATCTCTGACACTTCTGGAGGTTGCTCGACTGATGTTATTGTGCCCAATGATGTAGTGCCTGTTTCCGCTTTGCGGATTTATTACCAAAACGTACGTGGGCTCCGAACTAAGGTAGATTCGTTTTTCTTGGCTGTCAGTGAATGCGATTATGATGTGATTGTATTGACGGAGACTTGGCTGGACGAGGGATTCCACAATGCGCAGCTATTTGGCTCAAAGTTTGCTGTATACCGCACCGATCGCAATGCAACAAACAGTTCAAAGATCCGTGGTGGTGGTGTTTTGATTGCGGTCTCCAAGTATTGGAACAGTTTTATCGATCCCACATCGACGAGCATAACTCTTGAGCAGTTATGGGTTAAAATCTCGACGCCTAGTCGAATCATCAGCGTTGGAGTTATCTACCTACCCCCTGATCGACGTGACAATATGAGTTGCATACGTGATCATCTGGATTCCATTGGTTCAATTATCTCCAACCTTGCTTTGAATGACTTCGTGTTGCAGTTTGGGGATTACAATCAACCGTATTTGCAGTGGAAAGCAACGGATAACGGATTTCTAGAAGTCAATCCTCAATCTGTTCTTTCAAACGCCGGTTGTGCGTTAGTCGACGGTCTTTCCTTCCATGGCTTGACTCAGCTTAACGGAGTACCGAACAGAAATTCACGGTTTTTGGATCTCATCCTTGCAAACGACGCAGTCAGCAATGCATGTGAAGTAGCCGAAGCTATTGAACCGCTTATCTCCCTTGACGCCGACCACCCAGCTTTGAACGTAGTGGTTAACCTTCCAGATTCGATAGCGTTTGACAATTGCACCGATGGTTCGCAGATGTTCGACTACCGCCGTGCTAACCATGCCGATATTTGTGCTGCTATTTCCCGTGTCGATTGGCAACCTATCGATGATTTCGATTGCATTGATGACGCTGTGATTTATTTCAGCCGCATTGTTCGCGATATAATTACTGAACATGTTCCTTTTTGTCGCCCGAGGCAAAAGCCCCCATGGTCAAATAGCCGTTTGCGTCGACTCAAACGTGTTAGAGCAAAAACATTGCGACATCACTGCCGGAGTCACTCACAGTTTAGCAAGCAACAATTCAACCGTGCTAGCAATGCCTACCGTGTTTACAACCGTTCCTTATATCGTCGATACGTTATTCGTAAGCAGTCATCTCTTCGTAGAAACCCTAAAGGATTTTGGTCGTTTGTGAATTCCAAGCGCAAAGAAGTTGGTTTGCCTATATCAGTCCATCTCGGCGAACAACTTGCCAGCTCCGAGCTGGATAAATGTCAGCTATTTGCTAAGCACTTTAAAAGTACCTTCAACGACAACCCTGCCACTTCCGGTCAAACAGCATCCGCGACCCAATACACTCCAAGTAATGCTTTTGATTTTCATGCATTTATTGTTGACGAACACACCGTCCTGTCGGCCCTCAGAAAGCTGAAAATTTCGTATACTGCTGGTCCGGATGGGATTCCATCGTCAATTCTAAAAAACTGCTCTAATTCGCTTGCTATACCATTGGCTAAACTGTTCTCACGGTCACTGAACGAAAGTAAATTTCCCGGCGAGTGGAAACTTTCTCACAAGTTTCCTGTCTACAAAAAGGGTGACAAACGGAATGTAGAAAACTACAGAGGGATCACATCTCTATGTTCGTGCTCTAAGGTGTTTGAAATCATCATAAATGATGCTTTATTCAATTCCTGCAAAGCATATATTTCAACGGCTCAACACGGTTTTTACCCGAAACGATCTGTAGCTACAAATTTAACCGAGTTCGTTTCACTTTGTATGCGCACCATGGACGGTGGTGGTCAAATCGATGCTGTTTATACAGATTTTAAGGCAGCATTTGACCGTGTGGATCATTGCATTTTGCTGGCAAAACTGAAAAAACTTGGTGTTTCTTCCCGTTTGGCGTGCTGGTTTGAATCATATTTGACAAATCGCCTGCTCTGCGTGAAAATCGGATCATCGCTCTCGGAAAGTTTCACAAATTCCTCCGGTGTTCCACAAGGCAGCAACCTCGGACCTCTCCTGTTTACGCTGTTCATCAATGAACTCTCTTATCTTCTACCTCCAGGGTGTAGATTATTTTATGCGGATGACGTAAAAATGTTCATGACCATCAAATGTTTTGAGGACTGTGAAAACCTGCAATCACGTGTAGATGATATGGCGACGTGGTGCTCTTCAAATTTCCTGACACTTTGCATCAATAAATGCATGGTTATTTCATTCCGCCGAAAGCGCAAGCCAATTGAATTTGATTACCATATCTCGGAAAGTGTACTTCAACGAGTGGGGCAGGTCAAGGACTTAGGAGTGATTCTCGATCAAAAGATAACGTTCAGGCCACATTACCACAATGTAATAGCGAAAGCAAACCGGCAGCTTGGATTTATTTTCAAAATCTCTGAAGACTTCCGGGACCCTCTGTGTCTGAAATCACTGTACTGTTCGTTGGTGCGATCGTTACTGGAAAATAGTGTCGTTGTATGGAGCCCTTATCAACGCTGTTGGATCGCGAGGCTGGTGTCTGTCCAGCGTAGGTTTGTTCGCTACGCACTACGCCACCTACCATGGCGGGACGCAGCAAACCTCCCTGCCTACGAAGATCGGTGTCGATTGCTTGGAATCGATACGTTAGAACGAAGGAGGCGCAGAGTGCAAGCTGTTTTTGCGGCTAAGGTGATCACCGGTGAAATTGACTCTCCGGAACTCCTCAATCAACTGAGCTTCTATGCACCTGAACGAGTGATTCGACAACGGAACTTTTTGCACCTTGTGCCTCGTAATCATCTTTATGGTATGAACGAACCCCTGCGTGCTGCTGCCGATGCGTTTAATAGTTTATTCCTTGTTCGATTTTAATATGCCATTGACTACCTTTATAAGACGATTATTTTAATGCTAGCGTTAACTGGTTTATTCATTAAGACAAACATATGTCAGATGAAATGTACAACAACAAATAAACAAATAAATAAACAATTGATTGTTGTCCAGTGCGAGCCCGATCGTCGCACGAGCCTTGGCGTCCTTGATCGACCAAACAGCAGTCACTGCAGCATTAACATCTTCAGGCTTCGGATTATTCACGGCATCCCAGAGCTCCTCTTTCAACAGCAGCAGTCTCATGCGGAACTTCCAGCTGCTCCAGTTGAAATCGTTCTTCACCCTTGCATCCGCCATTTTGTACACTGACGCGTCCCGGCTGCTAGCACATTGAAAAAAAAAATCACTCCGAGTCCACGGGATTAACTTTTTCTTTTCCGATTCCGGTTCTCTCATACGCGCCGCGTCACTGGGCCCATAACCTGTGGATCAGTCGGCCGTCAATCGAGAAAGAAAACGAAATAATTGTTTTATTGATCGAAATACAAAATTTAGTTTATTCACGAATACGATGCTAACTGTACGACTGTTCGCACTCGAATAAAAAAAGGAAAAAACACACGCCAACAAGGTTACTCGTGTAGCTCTGGAAAGTTGGTAGTACTTCGGATAACACTGTCACTGTTCGTTAGACGTGGGAGCACTCAATGCTAATATTACAACAAGTTGTTAGTGTTGATTGCTGTCTATGTCAATAATGGTTCGTGTATTGTCAGGATTTGAATCTATTGCGTAATTGAGTCCTTTGTTAAGTAATTTTAGTTGTTCTTCTGTGAATTGTTCTGGGGAACGGTTTATTACTAATCCTTCTATATCTTGACTTTTTTAGTTTTTTGAATTTTTTGTCAAGTAATTTTCTTTTTCTTTCTGATTCGCAAAGTTCCGCCACTGTTACTTTGGTGAGAAACATTGGAAAACTATCTGGGTACTGTTTTGCTAATTTTAAATGTAGCGAATAACATTCTAATGTTTTTGTGTTAAGTTTACCGTGTAATGCTTTAATACTTCTACGCAATAGATCCATTTAAAAAAATTTAATTATTTGGGTATTCGTAGCAGTTTTAACAATTACCTTGTGACTTATTGGTGTGATCCTTTGTCGAGAACACCACGTTAAGAACGCGATATCCTTGTGTAGACCTGCGATGTTTTTCTTCAACTCGATGAACTTATTCGGCTCCGATTTCGGCTTGGTTGCCATTTTTCACTTTCACCTTTTTTTTAAACACTATTTTTAAAAAATATGATTTGGTTTCTTTTTTTTGCTGCAATCCCATTTTGTTTTAGTGACACCTATTGTGAGGCACCTTGTAATATAGGAACATCTTTTTTTGTGTAGTTATACAAATACATACATACAGGGTATTTCAAGGTAGGTTCGGATAGTTTATAATCAAATATTTAAGAATTTTAAGCAAATATAATTGCAATTAAGAACATAAAAAAATAATAATAAAATATTCCTTACATATACCCAGCCCATCCTATGTACATTTGAGCAAGATTGTCTTGATTAGTCGCCTCACTTATCAAGTGATTTACCTGACCCTCAATAGACAGTGGCATTTGAGATGTTTTTCCGTGTATTCGTACATATCCTTTGAGTCGTTCTTCAATATGTCTGACATTATTCATTGCTTGAGGGTCAGTGCGTTCCGTTACACCATCATGTTTCGTTATCTTACTCCACGACACCAGTGGATCATACACAAATGGTTTGAGCACTGACATTAGAGTAGGTGTTTGATTCTGAAGCACCCTCAATGTTATCTCACAGCATTTACGGTAGAGTCCTTCTACGCCGAGTGGTCCCATTGCTTTGACCATGTTATGTGTAAGACGGAAAGGTACAAGTTCTGGAACTTCAAATGTCTCGCCTTTATTGAACAGGCAATTGAAATCTACATGAACCGTGTCGCCATTTGTTGCGTCGAAGAGAATGTTTTCGCCATGACGATCTCCGAGACCGAGAATGTAACCAACAACAGAAATTACTGCCGTAGTTCTAATGTAAGAACTTCGCGCTTGGAACCAGTTATGAGGATTGGAAAACCGATCGCGGAACCACTCTCCAAAAACCGGCGGATGTCGAGGTAGAAGTATGTTAAGGTAAGCATCACGTTTCTTTTGAAGTGGTTCTTGCCGTTTGAAATTGTAATTACGTAGCTCCTTTGCTGCCATTCCCTTCCCACGTTGTTTGTAGTACGTGCATATAATGCTGCGGAATGTATTCAGGTTTTCCACCCATTCTATAATGCCACATTCCTCGTTCAAAGGTAGTACCGCGTAGGTCCTAATATTTAGGCGACGATGTTTAGCATCGGGGTCTTTGTACAGGTATTGCTTCACAACAGCATTAAACTCCATCAAACGGAAGTCTTTGCGAAGATCATCTTTCGGTTTCATCATCATGGTGTATTCCCGTCCGTCGTGTCCGACCAGTGTTATTTTCCGGGGTTTTTGTAACGATAGAAGGATTGTAAACTAAGCCAAAAAGTGAAAAAATTTGGTTAAATTTCTGATATTCATAATTATTTATGCTAGAACAGATTATTACTATAAAGGCCTTATCACCTACCTCTTCGCGTATTCCATGTATGTATACAAGATTCATTGGATACGAGGAAAAACTTGTTGAATTTTTATCTAACACCAGTTGCATACACTTTTGGATAGGCATCATGATGTTGGATAGGACGCCATCACTGAATAGTTTCGGCAGTGACTTCACTACAGATGACACATTTCCTTTGGTTTCTTTCGATGATCCCAGATCTTTGTTCGTTAGTTCAATGAATTTTTCAGCCAGTGCGTTGAAATCGGTAATCATTTTTTGCATAGACGTTTTTGCTAATTTTTTATCATGAAAGATCTCGTTGCATCTCTTGACGCGATTTGTGTATGATGATTTGTATACGCTAAGCAACATCCAAAGAGATTGTTGAGGATAAGTGAGGATCAGTTTAACAATGATTGATTTCAACACCTGAAATACTTCTACAGAAGGATGTGCTACCCTGCTCATAAGTTGCGAAAATGCAGTGAAAAAGAAGTACGGTGACAATGTTTCACTGAACCTTTGTGCCAGTTTATTCATAGTGGAGCAAATTTTTCTATATGAGTCGTTGTTGACGCCTCTGGACGTAAAGTCTAACCAAATGCTGAGCACTCTCGGCATCGACTGGTATATGTATGTAGAACCATACATCATAGACTTTCCGTAATAAGTCATGACGTCCTGCAGAAGTTCCCATCCCCTCGTGGAATCTTGATCATCGCCTGGAAAGTTTGCATATAACTTATCCAGATATTGTGCCAAGTGAACCATACAGGTTTCGGATTCCGGGTAAGCAAGAACTGCTTCCTTAAAACATTTTTGATTAATACTAGCAGATACATTCGATGAATCTGCATTGTATATGGCAATCAAGAGTTTCCCTTGAGCATAAATCATTTTATCCTCTTTGGGCAGCTGCTTTGGTTCAGTTACTTCAGCTTTCTGCAATATTTCGGCAAGACCTCTTTCAAGGACTTTGAAAACATTTGCTACATCTCGTTTCTCCCAGAGTAGTTTAGCTTTCTTAATGAACAGTTCCTTGGGCTTGTAACTCTCCGCATGCAGAATATAAAGATGTGCCTGCTCGAAGAGCTTTGCTCTGGATGCCAGCTCAGTACTTTTTATCCACAATTCACCGATGTGGTTATCGATGGTTTCGTTGATCTCTTTTATCAAATCACCTATGCTGCTGCCGTTGCTAGGGAGTCCATTGATCAATATTTTAGTCTCATTCAACAATATTCGGCGAAGATTTATGATAGGTTCAACAGTGGCTGCGGTCGGTTGCAGTAATTCCAACCGAGATTCGAAGTTTTCAATCAGATTTTTTATATCTGCGTGACCTCGCTGCAGTCCGTTCGAGCGCACATTGTTTAACACTTGTTCGCATTTTTCAAATTCAGTGACCATATGAAGTTTAAGAACCTGAAAAAATTAAGATGGTTTTAATAAAAAAATACAGGAACAAATAAAATTTTGGTTTTCATACACTTTACTTAAATGGAAGAAATACAAATAAGAAAGGAGATGTATAACTACTCACCTGCTCATAACCTTTTTCATAGGCACTAATTTTAAGATCAGAGGTCCGAAGAATCTTCAAAACTGCCAGTCTTGCCTGTTCAAGCTTTTTCGTGAATTGATAGTGATTATTCTTGCGGTAGCTGATCATCAACGAACCGCAAATCACACCCCAGCTGTCACTATCCTGAACAGACGGAGACTCCAACAGTTCTTCTAACTCTTCAAAGCGACTAAGCCGGTATAGTGGTTCTGCTTTGATTTCCTGAAGCAACGAATGCACATTGCTTTCGTAATATTTGTTGAGTAAACTTTCCGATAGAAGTATTGCAGTTTCAGGTTGATCTAGGCTGAGATAACATTCTACCATATTGTGAATGTCTCGGGGACTCACATCTCCAACTTGCAGCATACGTTCATAACAGGCAGCCGTTTGGTGTAGACGTCCGGTTGCGTTGTGTAGAAGAATTTGCTCTGCTAATGTTGGTTCCGTTGTTTTGAGACACATTACCCCTTCTACTGAGTCAGGGTCGTTGAGATTGGTGAATATTTTAGCCAAGAAGAAAAGATGTTGCTGTAAGCACAAAGGATTTTCTTCTATGAACGTTTCCAAGTACATCAAAGAGCGCGCATATTCGTTGCATTTGAAATTGATGTTTGCCAACATTTCATGATCAAATTCGTTGAGAAACTCATCCACGTAATAGAAATCCGTTTTGCTATCATCAAGTTGATAAACTTTTCGCCACTGACGCTTCCATTTTTCGAGAAAATCTAGCAGACTGAAAGCAAGTTTGGCACATTCATTTGACATGTTACCGGTTTCCGTATCAGAAGACGGTCCTTTACAGGATTCTGGTTTAAATTGTAACGTTCGTAAACCACGGATGTAATGATCTTGCTGCTCAGGACTGTCAATTTCAGGATTGTTGTTCATGATAGCATTGAATAAGAATTGCAGTTCTTCGACGATCTTCTTTCGTGAGTTTTCAGAGCTTCCTTGTATGGCATGCAAAAGTATATATGGCAGAAACATGGTCATTGTGCTAATGTCGCACCTTATGCTTGGTTTGAATGATTTTAGCAGATTTTGTGTGTGGTCTTTTTCGAGATGTTCGATCATTTGACAAGCCCATAGATAGGCCCATTCTTGACATGATTGAGCTTTAGAGCTCCCAAAGATTGGGTGGCACTCTATTGTTATAGTCATGGTAAGACCAGTGTAACAGGAAGTTAGCAAAGGTTCCATAATCGGCCTCAAACGTTCCGGAATTGCCTCCCAGACTTCAAGTTTCTTGCTTGTCTTTGGCGATACTTGACGCTCACCCAAAATTTCTTGAATCGCAAGTGAAAAACTATCTACAAGCTTCGTATCCTTTTGGAACTGGTAAGCTCGACATAGTTCTGCTAAAGCCATACTGGCAAATGCATCCGAGTGAACGCTCAATGCAAAGCTGTCTTGCGGGGCGTAATTGGGAGGTAGATAACTAGGTGCTAGTGCACCCAATTCTCCGATGCATTCAGCTGCGCGTAATCTATAGTTGGTGTCGATATCACTGCAACTTTTGATCAGATTATCTAATAGACTCTCTACCATTGGATTGAAGGTAAGTTGACCAATGATGGTATCGTTCACTTGGGTACGACTGCACGAAAATAACCGTTTAAGATATTTCAAACCAAACACTCTCACTGAGAGATTCTCGTGATTAACCTGTTTGATGAGTTCAGTAAACTTAACAAGAAATTGATCACGTTCTCTATCGGCCTTGGTATGCACCATAACAATTCTCTTGATATCCTCATTAACCTCGGTTTCATCCAGAAAGAACAAATCCGGTATGTGCTGGCTAAGTAAACTATTATTCTGGACAACCAAATAGTGAAAAATATAGTTTATGTCCTCCGGGAATTGATCAATTAAATGTACCAACGAGACGAAAATGCTACTCAGTAATGGACCCAATTGTTGGACGTCGACGGTGCAAATGAATATACGCCACACTTTGATGCATATATTCTTAAGGTTGGCTTCCTCGAAAGACAGAGCCGTCTTTAATAGAGCGATAATTTTGAAACGGAATGGCGTTATGTGGTGGCCTCCAAGGAGCCGAATGATTTCACCCAAACTTAGTAATGTTTCCCGCTTCATAACTTTTTCCGTTTCTGGGTTGATAAGGGTCGCTTCGAAAAACGTGAGCACACCAAGGAACCGATTGAATATATATTCTGCCATTTGTGCCGTCGTAATGTCCTGTGCGTCATCCTTGGTCAGCAAACTACGGAAGGCATGTAAAACGCACTCAGCGTTGATGTTGTAGAAGATCAAAATTTCGGCAACTGTTCTCTAAAAAATAAAATAAAAAATAAATGATTTAGGTTTGACAGGCAGTACACTGAACCAAAAAACAACATTAAAATTATTAAAAACATCACATAGCTTCACACAGACCATATACCCATTCATTTTATGTGTATCCATTGAATGTCATGTGAAAAACAGATAAACAGTATTATGTTACCCAATAATATTCATCTGACAAAACGATACATTGTATGAGAACGAAGGTTAAGTGTGTTGTCAGATGAATCTTATGTGATTTTCACATATGAAAAAAATGTGGTTTCCCTCGAGGTTTCTCTAGCAGTATTTTCACGATGACGAATCGGAGTATGCCACTGATTTTGGCTTCTTGAAGAAATCACTGGAAATTTTACAGCACATTTTTCGTAAAACATACGATCGAAGATTTTGCATTCAGTTTGTATTTACGAGTACATCGATGAACCCTAGAGGGTTTGAGCTGTTTAGTGGAATACTGTCCAGTGTTGTTGAATCATGAGCGTTTTCACGATTTGCAGCCGAGAGTTCTCTGCTCGCGAGAGGAGAGAACACAAATAATGCTGCTGTTCATCATCCCCCTATCGTTTCCGCAGGAGAGTGAATGTGTGTATTTATGCCATTGCGCTTTCATCTCTTCATGCTATGAAACGAACTATTATTGAGTGGCGAGGAACCAACTCGCATGGTGAGTGAGTACCGCATGAGCAGTTGACGGGTTTGCTCATTGAGTTAACGATGCTAGTTGAACAAGATGTTACGGATAATTCGCTTGCGTCTAGTAGGTGGATATCTGCGGCGTGCCACCAATAGAGGGTTTGGGATTTGTTTTATCACCTCCTATTTGCTTCCTGCTTAATTAGTAAAGCTTGTTGGTGGGATAGTGATATTGGGTTTGCATTATTTATATCTTGGCGTTAGCTTGTTTCGCTTTTATGATGCATCTCTGGTGTAATTTATAAAGACTTTATAGAAAGAATTTATAAAATTAGTGTGCATCCGACTATCGAGGTTTGCGAGAACGGTTTAATTTTCGTACTGGCTGATAAAGCACGTGCGTGGACAAGACATTTGTGTGCATCTGGCATCGAATACACATTTAAATGTCAGCAAACAGAGCGTAGTGTAAGCCAATATATGAATTACATCTCAGCATTGTTATAAAAAATATGCAGTTCCTTAACTATCGATATCCATGAGTTCAAGATGTGCTGTGTTTTCTAGTGAGTTTTGGGCTGTACATTTAGTGACTTTTTTAAATGTATATCATGAAACATGTCAAAATTGTATAAGATAATCTGTCTCCACTTCTATTTCACCTACATTTGACTTATTTTTTGCATCATATTCAAGAAGCGAAGTAGACGATTAGGAGATGCTAGACCACCTTCCGTACAAAGTATATTCGATCGAAACGTCATTTTTTTTAATCCTATTGAACATATTGTTTAGGTGTGATTCGTGGCTTTCAGATTTAAAAGTGCATATTAGACAGTCACTACGAGAGAGCTAACGATTTTTTTTGACGTAGACTACGTCTTACGGCAAGGTTAGGGTGTCATTTGAAAATCCTAAAATAACGTCCGATAGGAAATACAAATTAAACGCTTATAACTTAATTATTCTTCTATAGATTTTCAATATGTTTAAATCAAGCGGTTGCAAAATTCCCCGCGTATTGAGTCAACTATAAAAAATTTCTTTCTACAATTATAAACTATTGATAGTAACGCAAATAAAAGGTGATGTTTTAAAATATAGTTTTGAAGGCTAAATTTACTACATGCATAGTATTTCAGTGATTTCCATTTCAATGTTGCAATGAAGATTTCAATGTAGCAATAAACTATGTTGCAGTTAACGATAAAAAAGGGATACACCTTCGCAAACTAAATCATTCGTTCGGTATTATTCAAGCTGTGCGGAGTGGCGGGGATCAAATATTGGATTGACAGCTAGCGGTGGCTTATACCCTGGAGGGTTCACTGGCGTGCAACCATTGAACAGGTAGCTGATAACTGTATTTTTCTAGGCAACCGTTGCTAGGCAGCCATTAGTTTTGTGATGAGCAATCGGTTGACCAAACCTGTAACCATGAGGAGCAAAATAAGGTGCTTGTGTTGATCCTGATCTTAGCCAATTTTTGGTACGATGCAACGGATGCAATAATTTGCTTCTGCAAAAGACCAAGGAGGTTTAAATTCAAATGTGCACCATATAAAATCCGCCCTTTTCAGGACGGCCAATTCAATTTTCCTAGTTAAAAAGTTTGTATGAATTTATCGTACATTTTTCAAATTCCGATCTAAATTCTTGGCAATTGGCAGCCAGCGGCGGTTCAAATAGTTTTAGTTTTCCTTTAGTCGTCGCATATCTAAAGCGTTGTGTAAAATTTCTAGAACGGCTCGAAAATTTATACTGTGTCTATATTATTCTGAAGCGCAAATACGGAGCAGGCTTACAGCAATGGTTGAATGCCAAATATAAATTTAAAAAATGGCTACCATCACGATAAATTAAATTACTGGACGCTAATAACTCGATCATTTCTTGATTGATGTTTGAGATTTATTCTCTAGACAACAAGAGGTTCTCACGACTGCTATTTTATTTTGCTCAAGTGTTTACAATTTAAAAAAAGGTGCATACTGTGAACGTACCATAATTGACGCAGTTAAAGCATGTTCGATTTTAAGCATCAATTAAAAAATTTAAATACGACCAATTAGTTCAATATCTTACACAGCAATAGATACACTACCGTAGTATATGAGAAAAATAAGTAAACCTTAAGTACTGATTAATTCATTGTTTTTGTATCAAGTTACAAAAAGGCACCCATGTTCCTTATGTGACGCATGAATTTTACGATGTTCCTTATTTGGCGCAATGTGTTCCTTATTTGGCGCACTTAGAAAAATGGCTTAAAATCTACAAAAAACGATAATGTATTTCAAAGTTTATGTAATTACACTCAAACAATCAGTTTAGCCCGTTTCGGAGCAGTTTTGGATTTCGCTTTGAGACGATTTGCGGCTGCAGTTTTCCTGGCTTCTCTTTTCTCTGCTCGATCTTGCTCTTCTTTCTGCTTGTCCGATTCTAATCTTTTAAACCACGCTCTGTACTCCTCACTTGTGGCGACAGCAGGAGGACGTGGTCGTTTGCGAGTTCCTTTCGGTAACTTGGGAGTAGTCTTAGGCAGAACAAATGCATCTTTGAATAAATTTGCCTTCTGTTCTGACAAGATTGAACATGATGAGTTTTTTAGCATTGATTTTGAATCTTGATTCGATCTGGATGAATCCGATTGCTTCACCGGTTGTTCTTTCGGTTTTTCTATCTCTTTCGTGTGTTCCGTGGAAGGTTCCTCGTGTTGTCGTGCTGTTGGAGTTGAATTTTCCGAACTTTCAACCATATCTTTCCACTTCAACATGGTTTTGATCCGATCCGCTGTAAATTGAAATAAATAAATCATATATTTTTTTTTTCATTTCTACAGCAAACTCACCTTCAACATCGTCCTTTTCAAACCCTCGGAATGCATCTGGATCCGAGTGCAGCTGTGCCTTTTTTCGAATTTCCTGCCAAACATAGAATAAGTTTGTGTCACCTTCTGGACCCGGCCAAATCAGACCAGATTCATGTTTCTCAAACATTTTCAATTGTCCAACTTTGAGACAAGATTCAAGATATCGCAAACAAATATTTGCCTCAGTAGATTCACCAGTCTCATCCTTGTCGCTTTCATCTCTCAGGTTCGTTTCAGCACCCGGATTATCTTGCTCTTTCAAAAGCATTCCATAGTTAACCGCATTTGGATTCCACGGCACGATTCCACACTTTCGGAACCCATTCTTTATTATGGTTACCAGGTTTTCCATGTCATCAACTGCTTTCTTCAACAACGGTGCAATTTCATGCTTCGGCAATGATGCTCCGGCGTGAAATGTTCGGTATTGGATCAAACGTTTATTCCAATGAACTTTCAGTGGCCTAAAAAAGGAAACGTCCAATGGCTGAAGTATGTGGGTTGCGTTGGGGAACAAAGAGATCAAAGTGATCTGGTTTGCGTGACAAAACTCAATGGTCTCGTATGAAACATGGGAAGTGTGACCATCAACAAAAATAATTACTGGTAGCGGTATTCTGGTCTTGGTTACCCAAGGAACAAATACGTTCCTTAGATAATCCAAAAATGTTTCTTGGGTCATCCATCCAGATTGGTTCCGTCCAATCGACCACCCTTCGGGTGCTCTGTCCACTATCACTCCCGGAAGTCGTTGTTTATATGGGAAAAGAATCAACGGTGGAGCAAGAATGCCGGCAGCGTTGGCTGCAAATAGGGCTGTATAGCTTTCCTTCTCCGAGTTTCCATTGTTTGTGTGGACATATTTTTCTCCAGTTTTTGCGAAAACTTGCTCTTTTGTCGGAACCAGCCGAACTGCTGACTCGTCCATATTGAAAATACACTCAGGCTTCTCAAAGATGTATCGTAACTTTTGTTTGTCAATGAAAGAGTTAACCTCATTGAACCAGTTACGGATTGGCTTTTCCGAAACTGCTGTGCGTTGTTTAGAGAGCGCGCTTGGAATGCGGCGAGAGATTTCAGGATGACGTCGGAGAAACAACTTCAGCCATTTTCGACCGGGAATTCCTGCTGTGAAAGGGTTAGGTTGACCCGACAAACGGAGGAAGTAAGCCACTGATGTTTTTAATCGGTTGGCATCCACTGGAAACCCGGACTGTGCCGCCAAGCAAACCCATTCAATAACTGATTTCTCCTCCTCTTGAGTTAAAACTGTTGGTTTCCCCGGTGAGCGATGTTGCTGCAGCTTCTTCTTCCGACGAACGGTGGCCTCTGGAACACCATACGTGGCAGCAGATTTACGGATGGACACACCTTTTCGAGCCATATCCACTGCTTTTTCGAGTGCAATCGAAGAATAGTTAACGTACTTGGTTGTGGGCCCCATCTTTTGCTCTGTAAACAATTAGGAACACACTGAGCCTAATTTGACGCAAATCATTTTTCTTCAGTAATTTGCTGAAAAGCTCACAGAGCTGAAATAATAGGTGATAATTCACAAATAATACGTACGTTTTAACAGTTATCAATGATATTTCCACAAAAAACCAACTTTTTCTCATGAAAACAAATGAAATGTATATGACCGATTCCTTAGCGTTTTTGCTACGGCAGCACAAAAATGACGCATTTGACAGGTACTATTTTTGTTTATTGTTTGTTTGCGCTTTCAAATTATCAAAACACCATCTTTTTTGTTACGAATGTGTCGCGTGAATGTAAACAATGCTCCCAAGGTACATTTTTGATTAATATTAGTAGTGAAAATCAGATTAAAGCGAACATTATTTGAAAGTGCGTCAAGTTTAGACCTGCGTCAAATATGGTGCTTCCACGGTATATTGTATGTTGTGTATTGTATTCCGGCAAGTATCAAGAAATTTCCGATCACGGATAAAATTTAGCTTTTCTCACGTTGTATTCCGGATTATCATTATCTGTGCATGCCAATTAGTACTGTGATGAACAATTGTTCTGTTTTGTTAACAATTCGAGTAGGAAAGAGTTTATCATCCAAGGAATTCCAAGGAGGACATCCAAGGAAGTATTGTAAAATAATTTTAAATATTTGTTTTCGTAGTTATTATGCATTGTCATAGGTTCGTAGTGGATGCGCGAGTCTGTCTACAATTGCAGCAGGACTACAATCTGTAGACAAGTAAATATAATTAAAATTGTTATTAACATTTTATATTTTAACATCCCTCCACTATATTTTCTATGCTATTTTATAGGTCAGTTTCAGCTTCACATATACATCCTTCCATGTCAATTTTAGTCTACCTAACTTTAAATATGTATTCGAAAAGATAGGAAGGTTTTGAAGGTTTTTTTTAGGAAGGATCATATGCGACAAATTCAACTGAACAAAGCTTTTCCCAAATTTACCAAAAAAGGATAATTTACAATAGTACCTACGCTTGTTATTCACTCACTATATTATTCATCATTCTAATATTCATTCACTTTATTTTATAAATTACTATATCTCGAGTACTTTTTCAAATGGACGTAAGTAACATATGGACGAAAATGAGAAAATCAGCATTGAAATTTTTTGAATTTATTTTTATTCCTATTTCAAAACCACACATGTTTATCCCAATTAAATTCCACTGAATGTCACATTGGTGAAAGATTTTACATCACTGTACTTAAAAATTACACTAGGAGTGAAAACTCAAGTTGCATTTAGAAAAATGTTTCTTACAACGGTCTGCAATAGAAAAAGATAATACGTCATTTTGATAAGTCAGTATGATAGATGGCATGCTACTTGCGTCAAAATGATACGTCATTCTGCGAATGACAATGTTGATACGTCGAAATGTTACGCCAAGTTGTCGTATTTCACAAAGATACGTCAAAATTATCAAAGTGACGTATTAGTTTTTTCTGCAACAAACCGGTGTAAAAATATCTTTGCTAAAAATATCAATTTTTAGTAAACAAAATCTAAATTTTTATCCTTATGGTATGAAGCCTTTTATTTACGCGTCGTTAAGAGGCATTCAAATGATATAACAATGATTCGTAAGTTACTTTTCAACACAAGCGGCGTATGTACATTATTTCCAAAAAGTGCAAAAGTGATTTTACACCGTTTTGTAAAAAGTTAGTAAAAACTTTCAGAAATAATCCATCAGAAAGTTCATCATATGTGGGCATATATACATGATTTTTTAATTACATGTCATAAACAACGCGTTTGTTTACATTTTGTGACTTACGTCCTTTTGAAAAAGTACTCGAGATATGACATTGACTTTATATTGGGAAAGGAGGAAGCATCAGGGATCACTAAATCTGGAATTGAACAATGGAGTGGTATGACAACCGGCGTCTAGGAGGGTACAAACACTACCTTTATTCTTATCCTATCGATTCGATTGTGATGCTGTGCATTCTACTCCAACAGTTTCAGCGAGAGTGACGTGCCCTTCTTAAAAAGCCATCCCGTAAAAAGTTTGATAAGGATTGCGCATTGGGTTATTCAATTTGTTGGATCGTATTGTTTGAATGAGAATCTTAATTTTTCACGGGTTTCGCGTAAAGCTTGTAGTACACTGTTTGTCCAATAGCCAAATATTTATCATAGGCAGATAGGCATCTGACAAACATCTATGATATCTGTCAGCTGTCTAGCTGCCTATGCCAAATATTTGGCTATTGGACAAACAGTGTACTACACGCTTAAGCGTCTCTGCTTGTGGGTCCGCCCCACCGTTTTTGACCCTACATACAGTGTTGCTGGGAATACAAACCGTTAACTCAATTTGATCTTGCTGTTAAGTGGAGCTGCATACATGACAAGGTCTTAGAAGGGATGGTGACTACCTTACATACAATTCGCGATGGAAAGAATTTTATTTCTAGGAAATAAGTTTTGAGATACGATGGGAAAGTTTTTTTTTTTAATTATTACCGAATTGTACACGATTTTCATTGCTGCATAAATAATTTATCAAACCATTTAATGAAAAAAAATCCACAAAATAAGAAATTTCAACTTGATTACAAGTTAGGAAAACGTAGAGAAGAGCAAAACTTCAGCATAGGAACTCATTTCCGGCACATCGATAGAAAACATGAAATTTATTGCCGTGGAGACGACCCCGGCGTAGTGGTTAGCATCCATACCTCTCACGCCAAAGTCACGAGTTCGAATCTCACCCCCGGACAAGTCACGAAAATACCGAAACGGTATTTGAGTGACTACGACGGGAGATGAACCAGCCCAGAGCTCGATAATAAAGGAAAAAAAAAGAAATTTATCAATGTTTATAAATGAAATATCAAATCATACATTTGGCAAGTTAGTTAAGTTCAATAACTACAAAACAATGTCAGTATGAACGTATTCCCTGAATATTTACATTTTTTCTGACCGAACACAAAACAAATAAATTGAAGCTCATTTATGTGTTTTTGACTAACATTAGCCTTAGATTGTAGTTAATTTAACCTGTATGTTTACTTTAAGTTTTTTTTATCTGTGTTCGTGTGTGTTTTTTTTTCTTTCTCAAAAATGTTCAAGTCAAAAGAAGCCAAAAGTTTTTTGACAATTTAGAATTAAAAAAAATGTGTTATGTAAGCCCCACTTCAAACTCCTGCCTACCTTCCCATCTATTCAGTTGTTAATCCTATGAACCTCGAGACGGCCGCGAGTAATCGGTTCTATCCTCTTAACGTTAGTTTTAAGATAATTTATGTATACAAATATGAAAACTTGGCTCTGTAAAGTTAATTCAATTGAGCTTGTACAAATAAATGATTTATATGAAAAAAAAATGTTTACGCTCCAAACAAATACACTTTTCATACCAACAGCTGACTGCTGCAATGGGGTCAATGGCGTTTCAATATTTCGTGTCGTAATTGCGGTTAAGAAACTGTGTTAGATTTTCAACAACATCTCAGCAGCCAGCGATTTCTCGCGTACCACGACCAAAGGAACTATCCTTTTTGACCGATTTTGTTCATCAACCTTCTGTAATAACGCAGCTATTAACATATTTTGTATTGCATAAGTTGTTGAAAGCTACACGTAGAGCCAAAGATTTGTTTATTTTGCCGTGGTAGGAAGTCGAGGAAGAGAATCGTCGGTTGGTTCTTTTCAAATGATACGCGAGATTTGAAATATAACGGTACGATGCAAAGATAAATAAATCAATTTGTTTTTGAAAGTCACATTCCATCTTTTTATTAAAGTGCGTGTTATGCTGAGTTTAAAAGAAAACAGATATTTATAATATCAGTTTACCACTGAAAATCCATTCCCGAATGAAGATAGAAGAAAAAGAAGATAAATCTCAATAATTATATACATTTATTTTCTAGTTTTTACTTCAACCATTTCTTTAATCGTTCCATATATACATTATGATTCCAGTATTCATGTTTTCATTCTGATTCATACACTGCGGCAAACGCATGATGACCACGACGCGATGCGAAATCGATTTTTAATTGATAATTATGTATATTAAATTATATTTTACTCGCTCACTTATCAGAGTCTTCAACACACTAGCCGCTATCCCAACGTGGCCCGTCTGGATTTGCATTACAACGGAAATCAGTTCCTTGTTTTCTCGTTTTGCCATTGTCTCACACAAGCGGCGGCATTGCTGGAATTTCCGAACCAGACAACTGCTAGCGATAAACTGAGTGAGCAAGAAATTGTTAGTTCAACAAAATAATGCTCAGACTGCGAGTCAAACGTTGCAAGAGTTATTACGATGGTGCTCAAGGTCTGAGAGAGTTAGAGCTGATTCTTATGAACTTATTCTCTGATTTTTCCTATTCTCGCGGTGAGTCGAATCACCATATCGTTCAAACCGTCGCGCTCCATCTCGTTCTGCAATGTTGGTACGAAAATGAACACTGTGAGTTATCTCTCTCGAAAACAGGTATTGAGCGTTCGTTGAGGTGAGTATATACAACATTAACTAGAAATTAGAAGAAAATTAGTATCTTCCATTTAATTCCAACTACCTTTCCTTATCTTCGACAGATACGCGTATTTCGTCTACAATGTGCAGATTTCTTCAGTGTCTCGTACTAATAACTCGACTTAAGTCGAGTCGAGAAGTCGAGTTATTAGTACGAGACGCTGAAGAAGTCTGCACATTGTAGACGAAATACGCGTATCAGTCGAAGATAAGCAAAGGTAGTTGGAATTAAATGGAAGATACTAATTTTCTTCTAATTTCTAGAGTACATCAATGCCTGGAGGAAACGGAATGTATGTATTCTGGCGCATAACAGGTGAACGTAAATAATTTATCTACAATTTCGTTAATTTATATTTCCCAGAAGTCGAATATTCTTCGAGCGCTAGCTCCCAACTTATGCGTTAATGAGCAATCAACTTCTATCGAGTACTCAGGAGTCATCCATTTGAACGACAAGAGGCGCTCAGACATCCTCGAGATGAAGGACCACGTCTTGAACCCGGCGATGCAGTCTGCGATCACATAGCTGAAACGTCAAGACCATTGTTCAAATCTTTTGTTTAGTTGATTTATTATTCAACTCAAATGACATGTTAATATCAAAAAATCTCAAAATAAATTCATTTCAAAACTATTAATATATAACATGAAATTTATTAAAGATGGCAATCATTCTTATTGAAATTTCACATGAATTACACAAACCAATACTAATAATTCTCATTGGGATTTCACATAAAAGGTATGTGACTGTTCCAATGAATATAATATGAACTACCTCTTGGCTGTTTAAGTGCTTTTCACGTAGAAGTTATGTGAAAAGCTACATGGAAAATAACTATATGTGTTTTCAGATAAATTTTACATGATCTATCGGTTCAGTGTAGAGTAACGGTGTAGCATGATTGAAGTACTTAGATATATCAAAATGTGCTACCGAAAAGTATGCGGGTAATTTAAGTGTCTCTAATAAGCAATTGTGCAATAGAAAATAATTGAAGTGGTCTTTAGCTGAGCCCGGTGCCTTGCCTTGCTACGTATGCAACTAAATGAATGAAAAATTAATGTGGCGCGTTTATGTTTTTTTTATCTGAATGAATTTGGTAAACCTTGAATCGGTAATTTCTAATGGTTTATCTTTCTGGGTAGAACCATTTCATATACAAAACACTTATCTTCAAACGAACCCGTATCCTTTCAGTTTGAACGTATTTATTTCTTGCATAACCTTAAATTAACTTCTTGTGCATAATGTAGCACGGATAGTAACTCAAGCACCCCCCCATTCTTGATAACGAAGAGGTTAACCTTCTATCAGAACATGCTGTTTACCCGTGATATTTCCCTTTTTTGTTTTAGTTGCATAGATAACTCTAATGTTTGGCTAAAACTTCAATTTTATTTATTTAAGAGCACCCCCCCCCACCCCCCCCTCTCCTCCAGGGGGAAGGTGTCTCAAACCAACTAAGAAAAAAAACCGACCTGAACACTCACGCCATATTTGGTTCCATTAATTAGTACTCGAGTTTTGAAAAAAAATGTGTTCTATTTGTATGGGTACCCCCTCCCCCTTCTAGACGGGGAAGGAGCTTCGAACCATCATAAGAACTTTCTACGGGCCCCAAAACCCCAACATACATAACAGTCAGGAAAATTCTCATGTTTGGTTGACATTTGTGTCTCATTTGTATAAGAGCCCACCCCTTCCAGATATGGGAGGAGTCTCATACAATCATACATTTCTTGCCTCCAAAAACCTCCACATACCAAATTTGGTTCCGTTTGCTTCATTAGTTCTCGAGTTATGCAGAAATTTGTGTTCCATTGGTGTGGGAGCCCCCCTTCCAGAAGAGGGAGGGGTCTTGAACCATCATAAGAACCTTCCCCGGACTCAAAAATCCCTGCAAAAATGTTCATAGAGGCTTGTAAGATGGAACGGCTTGTAAGATGGAACAGCGCCACTTTTGACGTTCACAGCGACAACACTATCGCGCTGACAAGTGTTAACCTCATGTTTTTACTATTCTTCAATTTTCATTTGCTTTTGGAGTGAATACACTCATTCGATTTAGCTCTTCCAGGTTTCAATGTTCGAAAGTGTTGGCAAAATTAAAATAGCTATTATTTCTTGTGATTAGTAAGTGGAATTTTCGCATCGATATCAAAAGGTTAAAATTCGTGTTGGCTAGCATTTTTGGTGTATTTTTATGATCCAAAGGCATTTCCAAATAAATCGTAAAGTGAAACTAGTTTTTTTAATTTTTTTTGAAGGCGTCATGTTTGTAAGATGGAACACTGTTAGGCTTGTAAGATGGAACACATTTTTTTTTTTCGTTTAAAACATATGAATGATTTTTTTATGTTTGACAATGCCATGGAATCAACAATAAATTGAAATATAACAATACATTTTTTAAATTGCAATTTTCGATGGATTTCGAAAATCGGCCATAATTTTTTTTTGATGACTATAAATATTCAGTTTCGTTGGCCAACTTCGAAACATCCTCGAAAAAATAAAAATTATACATGTTACGAGCAAAAAACGAATGGTGTTCCATCTTACAAGCCATTTTTTGAAATTGCAATTTTTGATGGATTTCGAAAATACGCCATAATTTTTTTTTATGACTTTAAATAATCGGTTTGTTAGGCAAAGTTAGAGCCTGTTAGTTCTTCTCTCGAAAGATGTCTTTGGATTCGCGAAAAAATAAAAATGTTGCATGTTACGAGCAAAACACGGATCGTGTTCCATCTTACAAGCCTTTCCTATACCAGTAGGGATAATTCTCATGTTTAGTTGAAATTTATGTTTTATTAGTATGGGAGCCCCCTTCCAAATAGAAGAGCGGTCTCAAACCATGGTAAAAACATTTCTTGCCTATAAAAACCACAACATGCCAAATTAGGTTTCATTGGTTGGGTTAGTTCTTGAGTTATGCAGAAATTTCTGTTTCATTTGTATGGAGCCATTCCTTCCAGATAAAGGAAAGGTCTCAAACAACAATAGAAAAAAGATTATCTTCATACCCCAGGCCACACACCCCCCTTCCCCCATTTATCACATTTCCATTTGCTTGTTTAGTTTTTGAATTATGCTGAAATTTGTGTTGAGAACCCCTTTTTAAGATGAGAACCCCTTTTAAAGACGGGGTAGGGGTCTCGATCCATCATGAAAATTTTATCCGGCCCCAAACAACCTGCATTCACATTTTCATAACAGTTGGGATAATTCTCATGTTTGGTTTAAATTTGTAAATCCTAGAGAGTTTGAGCTGTTTAGTGGAATACCTGTAACTAGAAATTAGAAGAAAAATGACTATTTTCCATTTAATTCCAACTACCTTTGCTTATCTTGACCGATACGCGTATTTCGTCTACAATGTGCAGACTTCTTCAGTGTCTCGTACTAATAACTCGACTTGGTACATACGGTATAACGTACGAGACACTAAAGAAGTCTGCATGTTTTCGTCCACCATGGCGAATGTTCCGGTTAACTGCCGGAAGGCCGCTCGCAATAGCGTAGAATTTTTATGCAAGCTTAAAAGGGGCACCTCATTTAGAACCTCAAAAATTGGTCATTTTTTTGTTTTGTTTCTTCAACAGGAAACAATGCGACAGCATAGTGGATTTTATTTGTTTATTGAAATACATGTTTAAACTCTATTATTTAATTTTTGGATTTCAAAATTTCACAAAATGGCGGCAGTGGCAGCTACGATGTGACAGCGGAATAAATTATGAGAATATATGATACTATCACTATTGGTCAAATTTTTGGGCTCACATGCGGGTCTACAGCGTGTCCTCACACCATCGGCAAAGTGAAAAAAACTACCTGTGAAAGGGAGATTCTTCTTTCCAAATGATGTTAATTAAGGAAACATTTCGGGGTAATGTTCTAGGATCGTTTGTATGATAACTTTGTCTTTGATAACTTTTGTTTGCCCTTTTGGTTCCGGTCGGAACTCAGAAGTTTGAAGGACACGTGACTCGCTGCTGTAACTTACAGTTTCTTCCATGAAATTGCCAACGTTTTCCAATGTTGCGTTTTGTTCTTTGTATACAGCCCATTCCATCTACAGTGATACCGGTACTTTCTTCATGAGCTCCTTATTGTCTTCTGCAAAAGAGTAGTTGTATCAGTATCAAGCTAGCCAAATGCAGGAAATGATTCGCCGTCTTTAAACACTCCACGATATTTTTATTATCTGTTCGAATTTCATCACAGCTTCGAGCAAATCGTGACTGGGTGTCTGCCATACAAAGAAACCATTTTCTCAGATCTGCCATACAAAGTCCTCGGAGTGTTGATGACTTATGAGACACTAGACGGAAACGACAATCTACTGAAGATCTTCCGCATCGGTGAAGCTATAGGCATCTTTAGTTTGTTCAGATTTTTTTCAATACTTGACCGTTATTCAACTTGGTCTTAGAATTGAGCGAAGTGCTTCTCCGTCGATTTCCGATCAACGCCGTGGTTGCTTTGCTAATGTAGGCAAGATCTATTGTGACGTAATTGGATGTCCGGGTACACTGAAAAAACATCTACATCTTTCAACATTTGTGGTATATTTGACCTTGTGTTGATCATGGTTGACTTCAATTGCAGGCATGATAAAATCAAACGCATTTATAGTCAGGTGGTGTTGGCGCTTAATTCAACCCTCGAAATGATAGTTTCTACAGCGGATTTTTTTTTGCGTGTATTCGGTGGCAGCGGTCTTATCAAAGGGAAAAAATCATTCCTTGTCGAACGTTCGAGTGTGCAAGTTTAACTTCGTTAGCTCCGCAATCGAATTACGTTTAGATTTTTGGTTTTTTCCCACGATCGTGGTTTTTTCTGCATTAAGGCTGGTGTAACAGCTGGTTAAATAGTGCCACAGTGCGACGTTCGGACGAAGGAAGTGGCCTTTACAGGCGAGCCTTGTGAAGGACCATCCAATGACCCGTAATCGACACCGAAAGTGAGAAGAATATTGTTCTCCCCCACGACGGCTATCATCATCATCATCAACATCATCATCACATCTCATCATCACCGCACCATTCCATCACGTCGTTCGAGGCTTTGTTCCTCACGCACCCGGAGGCTTTTCAATAGCCTGTGTGCAGACCGAGAAGTAGCAGCCGCATCATACCAAAGTGAAACAATTGGTAAACGTTTCTTTTTATTTCCACTTTGGTCCACTACTCTCTGACGATAGAGGACAATCCCCCTAGCAGGCAGAAGTACCTCACCGGTAAAAAATATTTCATTTATTTATATTTTTTTTTTGTATAAACCTTTATTTATTTTTTCTTTGGTATGAAATTTTTCTTGTTGAATAATCCTCCCAGAGAACAGGAAAACTTTCTTAATATTTATTAGTATTCTATAAGTATAATTTTTTTTTTTTGGTTTTATGATTCCACTTTGTTCAAATCATTGATTAATCCACCAATAAGTGGATCTCATTTTTCTTAATTTTTGAATTTTTTTTCTCTCGGTGATAGGAGCTGTGTATGTGAATTTTTTTTTGAGCATGTTTTAGGTTAATATAATCGCTGCGATAAAATAAATAACTAACCTACGGATCAGTTTCCAAAATCTTTATTGTGTTTTACATTTTTATGGTATAT
This sequence comes from Aedes japonicus, assembly GCA_034211315.2. NCBI lineage: Eukaryota > Metazoa > Arthropoda > Insecta > Diptera > Culicidae > Aedes > Aedes japonicus. The sequence goes on from JASCZW010006041.1 coordinate 48,489, forward strand.
TTTGTTTTTGTTTTTAATTTTTCTTCCTTATATTTAATTAAGCACAATTATTTAATTCTTCTCGTGGGCGTTCTAAGTCCCCACGATGGATGAAAATAATCCGAGCCGGGGTTCGGAGGAGTCTGATGTTTTGGATGATGATATTTCTCCTATTCTACAACCTTTTCCCCATTTACCTTTAATGGAGACAGAACAAGCTTCGGAGCCAACACCAACTACAGCAACTCTTCCGAGCTCCCCCGCCGGAAAGCTTATCCACCCGGATCTAATGGTCCTTTTCTGGTTTTCTTTCGGCCCAAGAGTAAACCGTTGAATAAATTTCAAATAGAAAAGGATCTGGCAAAGTCGTTTCGGTGCATTCAAGATATAACCTCTCTCAATCGCCGTAAGCTTCGCATCACTCTAAGTGATCGCGAAGAAGCTAACAGAATTGTTGCCTCAGAGCTCTTTTCTTTAGAATACCACGTGTATCTTCCCTCGCACGTAGTAGAAATAGCCGGAGTGGTCACCGAACCGTTTGTGACGTGCGCTGACATCAGGTCCCATGGAACTGGTGGTTTTAAAAATCGTGCCGTTCCATCAGTTCAGGTCCTTGGTGTCAGGCAAATGAACCATGTGTCATCCGACGGCACAAAAAAAGCCCTCAAACTCGTTTCGTGTGATCTTCGCTGGAGGTGCCCTCCCGAATTTCCTCGTGTTGGGGAAGCTTCGTTTACCTGTTCGCCTCTATGTACCGACGGTCATGCACTGTGACAAGTGCCAGCAGTTGGGTCAAACTGCACTTTACTGCTGTAACAAAGCACGATGCGGCAAATGCGGTGAGCAACATGTGGAGGGTGCTGTGGGGAAGCTCCACATGATCTCACTGTATGCCCAAAATATGTAGAGCGGGAGAAACACCAAATCCGCTCGTTGCAGCAGCGGTCGAAGCGGTCTTATGCAGAGATACTTAAAAAGAGTCCACCGGCCGCTGTTCCACCAGCCCAACCAGACAACAATATATTTTCTTTCGTGCCCATAGATGATCAGGGCTCAGACTTTGAGGATGCTGAGGAGTACTTTGTTGTGCAGACGGGAGCGAAGACAAGGCGCGCTACAGCAAGACGTCAACGGCACCGTCAGCAAGCATCTCAAAACGCGCTGACTGTAGAACAGGCTCCCCACCCTCCGCTGAACAATTTAAGAAGTGGTGGTAATACAAAAAAAGTTTCTCTTCCAGGTTTTAAACCACTGGCTGGTGACTTTCCGCCACTTTCGGGAACATCTAAAACCCCAGTTGTTCCAGTTTTTTGCCCAGAACGCCAACTACCAAGGCATCCGGAATCTCGACCGTGTCAAGTCGAAGGCTCCGAAAAAGTGTCTCTCTGGGATTGTGGAATTCATCTTCACCATTTTTGAGGTCTCACTGACAACGAGAAACCTCATCAACATGATCCTTACATTTGTAAAACCTCTTCTAAAGAAACTGTCTTCAAAATGGCCTCTTCTTGATTCAATCATATCTTTTGATGGATAATTCATCCAATGAGGTCGGGGATATGATCGAAGCACTACAATAGAACAGTAGATGTATTCTAAAAAATTTGGACGCTTTTAAGTTTTAAGTTCACAAATCGCATTGTGACGTATTTGCTCTCTGTGAAACATGGCTCTCTTCTGTAAAAGATTTCTCTTTCCACGATTTTAACATTATTCGGCAGGATCGAGGGGACTCATATGGATGGGTGCTTTTGGGGATTGATAAGCTCCACTCCTTTTATAGCATTGATCTCCCCTCGATGACAGGCCCTGAAGTAGTTGCATGCCGAGTGACTATTCGAGGCAAAAGTTTTAGTATAGCCTGCCGCCGAACATGGCAATATCGCGCAGGGACCTTTTGACTATTTGCCTCGCAATGCCAGAGCCACGGTTGATCTTAGGAGATTTTAATTCTCACGGTACAGCCTGGGGGTCACCGTACAACGACAACCGTTCTGCATTGATACTAGACCTCATGGACTACTTCAATTTGACTATTTTGAATACTGGGGAAGTAACACGCGTGGCTCCACCTCCAAACCCTGGAAGCAAATTAGACCTCTCAATCTGTTCGAATTCACTATCATTGGATTGCACGTGGAAAGTGATTCAAGATCCCCATGGTAGTGATCACCTGCCTATCAAAATTTCAATCACCAATGGTTCGTGTCAATCTCGCTCGATCGACATTGCGTACGACCTCACGAAATGCATAGACTGGGGTAAATTCGCTGAAGCGATCATCGATGGCGAGCAATCGGTCGAAGTCCTTCCTCCGTTGGAAGAGTATCGGTTTTTATCCGGGTTAATCCTCAAATGTGCGATCGACGCACAGCGCAGACCGGTACCAGGATCAACAATTCGCCGACGTTCGCCCACTCCGTGGTGGAACGACGAATGTACTGAAGTCTACCGTGAAAAATCCGTCGCGTTTAAAGCATATCGGAAGCGCGGTTCGCGAGATAACTACGAGCGGTACATTGTTCTTGAGCGTAAGTTTAAGAGCCTCGCCAAAGCCAAGAAACGCGGATATTGGTATCTCTTCGTCCAAGGGCTATCGCGTGAGACGTTGATGAGAACTCTTTGGGCCGTCGGGAGAAGAATGCGAAATGCGTCGTCGGTGAATGAAGACAAGGAAAGCTCTTCCCGGTGGGTCTGCGCGTTCGCCAAGAAAGTTTGCCCAGATTCGGTTCCGCTGCAACAAATTGTTCGCGATACTCAAACCAATCTTAACGAAATGGATGCGCCCTTTTCTATGCTAGAATTCTCACTTGCTCTTCTTTCATTTATTTATTTATTTATTTATTTATTTATTGATATAATTCCAACTGACTCAACATCTTATTGGAATGGGGAAAAGCCATGTGGCGTAAAAACCCCCTATTTCTAAATCGTACACTACATAAATCAACATGAATAGAAAGAATACAAAACAAGCAAAACTAAATTAATTCTAGTACACACAAAAATTTGTCAGTAAACTTAAAATAATCTGTCGTGATGGAATCAGTCATCTAGTGTCATCGCCATTAGTGCCAGTACGTAGTAAATGCCACAATTTCTGAACTAGCGTCTCGTCATCCAACTACGCTGAATCCGGTGACGGAAGGTCTCAGCGGAACAGTTGAAGTCAAACAGTGCGTAGAGTTCATTGAAGCGCGATGACATGAATCGAATTGGATCGTGTTGGCCGTAGTTTGCTGCACGAGTTCCGAGCTGCAGAAAATTTCTTGTTCGCAGAACTCGTTCAGGAGCGTAGATGAACAGTTCGGCCAAAATTCCTGGAGAGTCGGTTTCACCTAGTAGCACTTTTGCTGCGAAAACTGCTTGCATTACTGTACGCCTATGCTCCAAGGTTTCAATACCCAAGAGTGAGCAACGATCCTGGTACGCTGGAAGGTTGACAGGGTCATTCCACGGCAGATGACGGAGAGCATAACGAACAAATTTTCTTTGGACTGCTTCAATCCTCGCAATCCAGATTCTTTGATACGAGCACCACACCAAGGCTCCAAATTCCAGAATAGAACGCACGAGGGAGCAGTACAATGCTTTCAGACAGGTGGGATCACGAAACTCGTCGGAGATCTTAAACATGAAACCGAGCTGTCTGTTTGCTTTGGTAATCATATCCGTGTAGTGTTGTCTAAATGTCAAACCGGAGTCAAGCGTGACTCCAAGGTCACGAACAGTATCAACTTTCTGCAGAGGTTGATTGTTTATCGTGTAATCAAACGCAATTGGGATGCAACAATTCTGCGCCAGGAATGGATAAAATCAAGTTTAACTTGTTGAAAAACCTCCCAGACGTCGTAAAGAGGCGCTTGCTGAACTTATTTAATCAGTTCCTGGAAAGCAACATTGTTCCGGATGAATGGAGGCAGGTTAGATTTATAGCTATACAAAAACCCGGGAAAGCCGCGTCGGATTACAACTCTTATCGTCCAATTGCGATGTTGTCGTGTATACGGAAGCTGCTAGAGATGATTCTCCATCGGCTCGACAAATGGATTGAATCTAATGGCTTTCTATCTCATACTCAATTTGGTTTCCGCAGAGCGAGCGATTGTCTTGCACTGCTTTCAACAGAAATACAGCTGGCCTATGCCCAAAATGAGCAAATGGGTTCAGTTTTCATGGACATTAAGGGGGCTTTTGATTCAGTTTGTGTAGACGTCCTTTCAGACAAATTCCACGAGTGTGGCCTTTCACCATTACTTAACAACTATTTGTACAATTTGTTGTCTGAGAAATATATGAGCTTTTCTCTTGGGTCTTCGACAACTTCACGAATTAGCTACATGGATCTCCCCCAGGGCTCTTGTTTAAGCCCCCTTTTTTATAATTTTTATGTCAAAGACATCGATAGCTGCCTCATGGAAAATTGCACGCTAAGACAGCTTGTGGATGACGCCGTTGTTTCAATTGTAGGACCAGGGGAGAACAACCTGCAGGGACCGTTACCCTAAACAATTTGTCTACCTGGACTGTAAAGCTGGGTATCGAATTCTCTTCGGAGAAAACTGAGTTGGTTGTTTTTTATAGGAAGCGTGAACCAGCACAAATACCGCTTCAACTTATGGGTAAAACAATAACTCAAAGTTTGTCTTATATTATGTCATAGGTATTTATGGGTCTGGTTCGATTCTAAATGCATCTGGGGAAAGCACATTAAGAATATGAATCAGAAATGCCAGCAGCGAATAAACTTCATGCGTACTATCACCGGAACATGGTGGGGAGCCCACCCGGAAGACCTGATAAAGCTGTATCGTATAACGATTCTGTCGGTTCTCGAGTACGGTAGTTTCTGCTTTCAATCCGCCGCGAAAACTCATATTCTGAAGCTGCAGCGAATCCAGTACCGTTGTCTTTGTATCGCGTTAGGCTGCATGAACTCAACTCATACTATGAGTTTGGAGGTATTAGCAGGAGTTCTTCTTTTATCAGATCGTTTTGAGGAGCTATCGTTCCGGTTCCTCATCCGCTGTGAGGTGCTAAATCCATTGGTAATTGAAAATTTTGAAAAGCTAATCGAACGAAATCCTCAAACTAACTAAGTTCATGACACTGTACTATTGGTACATGACTCTGGAGGTGAGCCCTTCTTCGAATGTTCCTAATCGTGATTACTCCCAAGACTTCTCTAGTTCTACTGTAGTTTTTGATCTGACCATGAAGCAAGAAGCTCGAGGAATACCAGATCCACTCCGTTCGGAGTACATTCCATAAATTTTTGCAAGTAAATTTGGCCATATCAGATGTGACAGGAAGTTTTACACCGACGGGTCAAAAACAAATGATTCTACTGGATTTGAGGTTTTTAACGAAATTGATAGCGCCTCCTTCAAACTACAAAATCCTTGCTCCGTATACGTCGCAGAGCTGGCGGCTATACACTATGCATTAGAGCGAATTACCTCTCTTCCCTCTGATCATTTTTTCATTTTTACGGATAGTCTCAGCTCACTTCAGGCTATTCGTTCGATGAGGCCAGCAAAGCACTCACCGTATTTCGTTAACGAAATACGATCTCTTTTGAGTGCTCTATCAAGCAATTCCTACACCATCACCTTGGTTTGGGTCCCTTCTCATTGCTTCATTCCGGGTAATGAGAAAGCGGACTCACTTGCCAAGGTGGGCGCTATGGCAGGCGATATTTATGATCGACAAATCGCCTTCAACGAATTTTTTGCTATTTTCCGTCAACATGCCTTGATTAGCTGGCAACAAAAATGGGATGCAGGGGATTTGGGCAGATGGTTACATTCTATTCTCCCACAGGTATCGAAAAAATCGTGGTTCAGAGGGTTGGATATTAGCCGGGATTTTATCAAGGTAATGTGTCGTCTAATGTCCAATCATTACTCGCTAGGCTCGCATTTCTATCGAATAGGGCTCTCAGACACCAATCAATGCGGCTGTGGTGCAGGTTATCAGGACATCAACCATGTTGTCGACAAAGACGATTTTTTTCTTGGCTCAGTCAGTACTAGCACATCGATCCCAAGCTCGGTCCCAAGCTTAATAATGCGCCCCTAACAATGAACTCACACGAACACACTCTCAAATATGAACTCACACGAACACACTCTCAAATATTCTGTCGAAATTACACAGCAAATCAAAACAAAGGCGCAAATATGTACAGGAAGGTGCTGCCTTAAAGGTGTACTTTGAACCAAGGGGTTCTACAACAGTGATTCAATTTCAAATTGCTAGTTGCATATTGATTGTTGGTAATACCAAGAAAAAAATCGTTTTTGTATGGGACCTACTGGTCTTAGAGTTAGTCTATGGTAATACCGCTTCTGTTGTATCGTTACAGCTCAACGCAACGCAACATCTGCGCCAGACCAACAGCAACAATATCGCATCTCCAATCTGCTGTTGAAAGCCAACGTTAAGATTCCTATTTCCCAATCCTACCCGAATTATTGTTATCCCTTACCTCGACCAAGCCGCGAGTTTTTCGGCTTTCCAAAATTAACATAGTTAGTAAGTTAGGGAAGGTCCATTAATTATGTCACGTAGTAGGGGGGAGGGGGGGGGGGGGTGACGATCCATACAAAAAAATGAAAGTTCATATAAAAAACGTGACAAGGAGGGGGGGGGGGGGTTATAAAAAGTCATTTTTTGCGTGACGTAATTAATGGACGTTCCCTTATTGTCAATATAAAAATGAAAAAGAACTCGGCTCCGTTATGCCTATGGCACTTGAGCCTCACAAATAAACAAGTTAGATAAAAAAAGGGAAAAAATCATTCTACGGAAAGGCATTCTTTCAGCCAACCGATTATACTTTGCCAAGAATTGTGAATCGATCCATTCCGGCCGCCACACTCACTTAACTTTAGTGCTGTTGTTTTTCTCACCAGTCGCTTTTTGATGAGTTTGCCTGGAAATGTCACAGCGATGTCACGCAACACGATAAAAGCTCACATGCAACCACCATGCAGCTCATCAATCCACCGTAAGGTGGATCACGGTGAGCTGTTGAGTTGTGAAGTGGAGCGAAAGGAAGAAGGCAAATGTGTATTTTGACAGTTCTAATAAGACCAAAAACAAGCTGATGGAGAAAAAAGTGATGTGCTTGAAACAGTGCGCTTTTGCAGTTGTTAGTAATTTTTATTTATTATATTACGTAACGTTTGTTTTTTTATTATTATAATGGTTGATTTATTTATAACTCAAAATGGTTGATGTTAGCTATTTTTGTAGAAAATCTAAGAGCAAGTTAAGAGAGACGGAGAGTGTACGCGGTCAGATGGATTTTTTTCGACGAATGTACCATTGGGTGGTGGTTAGCAAAATACCGCTGAAGTGAAGTGAAGTGAATTATGTTGCTCTCAGTAAAATGATGTTTTATGCTATGCGTTATTATTCTTGCTGTGATCCAATGATTATACTTAAAACTATCAAGGTTGGTTGTTTTTATTGATTCATTATTCAATCGATTGTGAGAATCATAACTATCATATTTTATAGGTGCATACGAACGAAGAGTTACAAGATGTGTACTAGAAATGGAGGAATGAACACAAAATCACTACGATGAAACCTGTCATGGTTATTGTGAATTGTGAAAATATAGACCATAAAGGGTCACCCACAATCGATACGTTGCGGATGCGTTGACGTAAATTTGACAGAAAACCTATGGGAAAACTGTCAAATCCACGCAAACGCATCCGCAACGTATCAATTGTGGGCCAGCCATAAGAAAGATTAGAATACGGACAGCATGACGGCGACGTGATTCGACTACGAACCAGTGCCAACCGCTGAATTAAAGTATTCTTCTTCAAGGTGATGGAATTTCAGTTGCAGCACTGATTTTATATGTTACTTGAGAGGACGCAACCGAAGTCAAATCAATGTGTAATGTCTTCATGACAAATTATGCAAAAAAAAGTAGTAGTAACTATGGAAATAAACTGAAAAACCTTAATATTTCTTTTAACTAATCATGTTTTGTGTTGTTGCATGAAGCACGTAATCAATTATAATGTTTGGAAATTGGAAATATCCTTCTTATAAACATGCAACCATAGGAGTGGACAGCAATTTCTGCAAGAAACAAAAATGAGAAGAGAAAGTGTGGATAGGTCCGATAGAGCTAGGCAGGTTTTGAAAATTGAATAGAAATCGTTTTGAAATTGAGCGTAGGGCTTTTGTTAGGCAGTGTTTCGAAGCAAACGTATACATTTATGCCACACATCTTCATGCGGGGTAGGTCAAGGCAGAAACAAATTCGCCACCTTGTTATTAATATTTCTACTGGAATGGCATTAAACATTCCAAAGTGAACTCACTGTTCATATTCGTTTTGCAAATTTTATATAAATTTTGATCGAACTTTCGGATCGGCCTTTAATGTTGATCTTCTATACATCTATAAATGTACAAAAAAAACTGTATTTCTTTTTGCTTTGCCTGTGGACATTTCTTAGGCTTAAAATTTGTAGCCAATCAAATAAATCTAGTTAAAACAATTGCCAATTTTGTTTGCTTGGTTTACATTATCAAAAAATGTAACTCTTGGATTAACTCCATAGTTTTCCAAAAAAAAAAAAAAACATTTGCTCGGATTTACAATTTGCATGAGCATGAGCATGATTGACCGCCCACGCATACAATTCCCTTATTGCCAGATCAGCTGTATTTACACAAAGAACCAACAGATGATGTTTGGGACTAACATACATCTTCAATGTTTAAAAACTGGTGACCCATTATAAAGCAATACCGGCGCCGGCGGTGTCCGAATGCTGGTCAAGTAGGGAATGGGATGGAATTCTCTGCACTTCCACGAGAAATCACTAGGATGTTGAATAGTTGGGGAAAGGTTAGCAGTCACTTTTTCCACTGCTACTACGTTGCGACCTGACTGAAAAATATCACCAATCGACTCCGAACGACCGTAATTTTATATCTTCAATCCTTCAACCCAATTTTCGCGGTTTTCAGCGTTAAAATTTCACTGCCACCGAGAACCGTGATTCTAGATTTCAGTTTTTTTCGATTCCTCCTCTTGCTAAAAATCATCGATTCATTCGCGACAAAGTTGAAAAACACTTAAACTTCATAATTTATGTCTTTGTGTCACAATACTACCACTAATTCAACATTTACTCGGATTTACAATTTGCAGAGAAACTAATAAACTTGTGATTTTATATAATATATAAAATAGAATTCAATATATACAAAATAAATAAACAAAATCTAACAAATTAATGAAACAAATTTAATCAATACTATTATTATGAGTTATTTTATATAAATGATCAAGTATCAACAAATTATTTATTATAGTTAACCGTATATATTTTATACATGTAGCAAGGGCTTAAGATTTTTATAAGTATTAACCCAACTTAATCAATAGATTATGTAAAGTTGGACACATTTAATTTATTCCAAGATTTTTCCTTCGTTCTACAGTTTGAAAAATAATTTTTAATCCATACAAAACTATATTAGTTCATGAAAAAATATTTCAATATGTTTCAAAATCTAAATGTACTGTATAGAATTCAGAAAAAAACTAAGATAAACTCAAATATAATTGGAGCAAAGCCTACCGAGATATTTATTGCAAGTTGATTTCAAATTTAGTTTATTTTGATTTTGTCTTTAGTTCCCACTATCATGTGTGAGTGTGTACGAAAACAATACATTTATTTCAGTACACGCACACCCTCAAATATATGCGCAACAAAAACTGTGTATCAAACTCATGAATCATGTGTCACGGTTGCACGATATGATACAAAAAATGACAACGCAACTCATCAAATTCAGTCACCAAAGGCAATTGGTGAATTTAACAACACAGCTTTTGTTTCTTCTTCAACGATTTCTTCCTAATCCCTTCGCTGCTTTTCTTGAATGACCTTTTTTATCCAACTGAGGTTGCCGTATTCTAGCTTAATTCTAACTTGTAACTCAGCGTAACGTAACTCTCACCAACACACCCTCAAGTATTGTGTCAAACAACATAGCGAATCAAAACAACAAAGATACTAGTACCGAAAGGTACCAAAAAGCAGAGGACTGAAGAGAGCGTTAGATCTTGAAGCCAGCCACTTTTGATGTGGCACTAGTGACGATTTGAATATTTTAAGCTTGGTTCACAATGGATTGTATTTTTTTTTAAATATTTCTTCTACTAGTAACAGTTATTAAGGTTAAACATTATAATATCTGGCTGATAAACAATGAAAAAATACGGTCGTTTTGTTGTTCGTGGATGACAGCCGCACTCCTATTCCAAAAAGCGCAAGAGTTAGTGCAAGGTGCAGACGGCAAGGTGTACTTCGGACCTAGGGGTTCTACAACAGTGAACCAATTTCAAATCGCTAGTTGCACATTGATTGTTGCTACGACGGTAGTGTAATATTGTGATCCTGGGAAGGTTTTTGAGCCCTCTCAAAAATAGGTCTCGTCGTTCATCAAAATACATGCATCCGGTCGCTGCAAAACTATACAATTTCAAAAACACAATTCCCATGTTGCTGCGCGTTGCTTCTGTTCTGCACTTTGTTTGGCAATTTTCTGCTTCTTTTAGGTTTTCAGGTAGGTAGGTTCCGTTTCTTGGTATGTTGAATCATTTTAACGCTGGTTCCCGCTCTATTGCCTACCAATTTCTGATCCAGTTTAGCGTTGGAAGATTTTCTGGATTTTCTGCCATTCCCTGACAGTTCATCCAAGAACAGTGTTCTCCAAACTTTTTTATGATGGATTTTACACTCGCGTGATGAATTCCAAGGCTCGATACGTTGCGGATGCGTTTGCGTGAATTTGACAGGTTTCCCATAGATTTTCTGTCAAGTTTACGTCAACGGAACGCAAACGTATCTATTGTGGGTGACCCTTTAGCGCTTTGCCAATTGTCGTATAGTCGCATTGTTACACCCTTTTCGCGTAGCCATGTGTTAAGTTTCACGTCTTTTTAATGCACAACATTTTGAAAACGAAGAACTCAAACCTTGAAAACATGTAAACAAACAAAAGATGACAGTCAAACGCACAGCCTGATACATTAAACCACATTAAAGCCATCACAAATACACGCGTACAACGCAAATGAACGTGGATAGCTTATTTTCAATATATGCCTTATTCAGATCATCAGTTGTTGGGGATAGAACTTTCTATAAGAATCTTAGACAGGACTGTCTAGGACTGTGTGACATACATTTTGTTGAATTTGCTAAAAAAATATCAATCCGCTTTGGAAATGGCTACCGAATGCTGACCGATTTGGCTCAAATTTGAACCAGAGGTTTAGGGTGGCATGGATGGAAATGAGTAACTGGCTCCGCGATGCGGGGTTCATTATAGTAATTATAACAGTCACCCCAATGATTCGCATGTTCTCCGGAAAATAACCTTTCTGGGAAATGTTAAACCAACAATGAATGAATAATAACTTTATCTCACCTTTATATCGGAATGGAGAAGATGCGCCAGAGTTATCTCGGTGTTAGTCATTATGTAGTCAATGCACTGATTGGTAATGTTCGCCGGTTCATTGATGAACAAATACGGGTAAATGGTAAGAAAGGAGCCGGACAAGATCGAGTTTTTATCTCTTCGAGTCATATTAGCAAGTTCTTGCAGCAAATTTTCACATTTCGGGCGCTGAGAAATATTGTATTGTAATAAGCATATAAGTTTAATTTTAAATATGAAGCATTTACCTTGACACACCATGGTAGCAACATAGCCAATATGATCTTGTAGTACTTTGTTACAAATTTAACTGGTCCACTGAAGTGAAATGTTCGGCTGATCTGAAATTGATTAGGAGACATTGAGCAGAAAATTTAACAATGAAAATCGAATTGTCATGCTAACATGGTACAGCGATTTATGAAGCGATGCGTTATAGCAGCAATAGTTCGTGGCACATATAGCTGTCATTTGCTTGATCATATCATGACGATACCAGTGCAACATATCCAATGTCGATACGCGATGATGCTCACACATTTCACCAGCAGCTAACGTTGCCTCCCGCGAAATCTCTGACTCTCGTAGCATCAAATAGAAGAACAACATCCGTAAGCAGTGCATCAAACATTCCTCGCTCACACCATCACAAGTAGCGAATTTTACCACCATGTTCATCACAGCTGATTGGTAGTTGTAGTCGGATTTCTTTAAGCTAAGCTTGACTGCTTGTAGAAATTTATCAAGGCATGTTTGAATTATTTTCTCCTTCTCCTGGCTGTCTAATGACGAGTTCTGGAAATTATGAATAATAAAAACAGTGGTATTATATTATTCATTAACTTACTATAATGTACTCCATAAGCATGGGAAACGTTTTCGAAAATATGATGCAAACTTCCCCTAGGCTGCACGTAATAAGAGTACTCCAAGTCTGTACTATTTGATTATTGGTGATCAGTTCAGCGTTGTGTTTTAGTAACACCGGCAGCAATTTGACCATTTCGATCCGTGTTTCATCGTCTTCTGAGCGGAACAGTGTTTCCAAATCTTCTATTGCTAGATGAAATTCGGAACATTCTACAACATCTTTTTTAGTGATCCTAACGCCATCACTCTGAGCGAAAAGTTCCCTTTTTTGACTGGCAGTTGTTTGTGTGCACGCAATGTCGTTGTCATCAACACTAGGTTTGCAATCAAAACAACGGTACCTCCGTTTCATGGTCGAGTTTCGTTTGATATTGAATATTGAGAAATTTCCTGATTTCATGCACAAATGTGTGTTCAAATTTTGAACTGAGACGAGCCGCAGTTCAGGGGATCTTAGAAATTTAAAAAGCATTTCTTCTGCTAACAGTGATGGTTGATACTTATACGACAGTAGAAGATCCGTGTAGAAGCTCAGTAAGACTCGTGTCTGTTCATGAGTTCCCGATCTTGCGATATTAGTAATAATCGTCCAGAGATTGTCCTTAAGCATGTCAGTAACGGGCTCGTTGATGTTGTCAAAACTGAGATTGCACAGCTGATCTAGCGCTTTTGTTTGTATCAACTGAATGTCACAACTGTTCGTCAAGCTGTTGTAATATTTACTCTTGAAATTTTCGGGAATTAATGACAAATTTGACTTTGTTATTACAGTTTCGAACGGCAGCAGGAACCACGAACAAATATGTTTTTGGTACTCAATGTCCAGAAATGTAAAGTCCTTCAATAGGCAGGACTCAAAGCATACATCCAAAAGCAACATGATAATATCAGTATTGAAGGCTACTTCCAGTAAGTCTTCAAAAAATCTTTGAAGAAATGGCTGCAAACCACCGTTGTATGCCGTTAGACTATGTATTCTGTTTAATTCTTTTTGTGACCAACATGAGTAGTTGTACAAGACGTTCACTGCAAGATGGATAATTTTTTGGCGGAAATAAAGCCTCTGTAGGGGTTTCATTTCGATTCCATCATCTTCAACAGTATTCAGTGTTCTGTTCCAAAAGTGACTTTGTTTCAGCGAAGACACTTCCTCCAGGTTCTTAACCGTAATTATTTCGTTTGTGATTGGAACTTCTAGAAGGCTTAGAAGGTCTGGAAACTGGTTAGACAATGAAAATATGTCGTCGAGTATGCCGCAAGTTATACCGGATCCACAGCGATTCAGTAAACCATCCATGTATTTGCTTATTTGTTCCAGTAGCTTCAGCTTGATATCTTCGGAATCTTTTTTGATGGTCATCAAATGTTTGATAATGTTAATTGAACATTGGAATAGCTTATTTTGTTGCTCAAACTGATAAGTACCATACCGTAATCCATTCAATTTACTATAGAAATCGATGAGAGCCGTCTTGAACTGTTCTAATGACTTAAGTCGGGCTATTTCACTGCTTAACCAACGATTAAACCTTTCCATAGTGCTTTCCACAATCGATAGAATTTCGCCTATCAAATATTCTAAATCCTGTGTATAAACGGAGGATAACTTGATAAATTGTGCGAAAAACATTACGCTTAGTGTTTTTTCTTCTAATGGCCCTTGGTTCAGAGTCTTCATTACAGATATTGCCGAACGCTGACGGATGCTGCGGTTGGATGAATCATCCACAAGACTGACTACTTGGCTCAGGACATGAAGACAATTCTCAGTTAATGCGTCCTTTGTAATTTTGTTACATACGATAATCGGTGCAAAAACACAGGCGCAATCTAAACCACCAAAATGATGATCGGCCACATGGAAGTGTTCCAGCGTTATCTGCATATTGGAATCAGAGGAATTCAGCTCATCAAGTATCGCCAGGTATTTGTCAGCTGCGACATACAGAAACCATAATTGTTTCACAAAGCTTGCTGACATTATAGCCTTCTGCAATTCTATATTATTCTTTTTAATACTGAAATGGAAAACTTGGCGAATTATTTCTACCTATATCAATATTATTATCCACAAGTTACCTGAAAAAGTCTTCTACTGAAGCAATGTGGAGCAAATGGTTGAGAAGCCAGAAGTTGCAAGCTTGCACGGGATCTCTCTCCTTTGTCGTTGCTAGTAGAGTTGTAGGAAACAACCCCGGGTTATCATAGGTCAGATCTCGTCGGATCATGTCCAAGATTTTTTCCAGATAGGAACTTCGTTTATTTACTTTGTCGATCAATGTTGGTATCAAAGTTTCCCACATGGCACCGGATTTTTTCTTATCATGTTTGGACGATGTTGCTGTAGTGACCATGTGTTCCTCCATCACGAACAAAATTGGTTAAACTTTTGTACAGTCGCAATGAAAACGTATGATATATAACGTATGTAAAATCTAGGATGCGAACAATTTACGTTACAATTGAATAAAGTCGACCGAATCAACAACGACGATTACTAAGCTTTTTTATAATGCAGAAAATTAACCAAAACATTCTGGCCGCGCCAAGTCGAGTGTAACAGTAGCTTTTCCAGCATTATGCCGAGGTCGCGAGAAAGAAAAGTAGTTCATTTCCAGTGCAAGATGTAAACAAACTTGTTTGCCGCCCCGGCTGCATTCACTCCCGTTTCATTCTACTCAATGTTTAAGTAAAATTGGATACTATCTCTTTTTCTTCCACGGAGAAGTTACTAAATATTTGGAAAAAGTAGTACTGCACAATTTTATGAGTAGATCCACTTAGTTCGAATGTTGAGTAACATTTGCAAGAGAAAAAAGAGGTATACAATTGTACTCAAAAATTGAGTAACATGAAACAGGAGTGTACACGCTATTTTGAGACAACTCAGTGACTGAGTAGATTGTTCGCATTTTTGCCAGCATTATGGAGTTGTCAAAAAATGAGTAAACTCGTTTGGCTTCGATGAGTGGAATCTACCCAAATTTTGGGTAAATTATTGAGATAGCAATTTCTCATTAGTTTAAGATGGCGTTCAATAAAAATGAACTTTTGGCAGTGGCAAAAAAAAAAAAATTAACGTTTAATCCATAGACTAATTCTAAAACCAGTAGGTCCCGAACAAATACGATTTTTTTCTTGGCTCAGTCAGTACTAGCACATCGGTCCCAAGCTTAATAATACACCCCTAATAATGAACTCACACGAACAAACCCTTAAATATTCTGTCAAAATAACACACACTCATAAAAATATGCAGATTATATTTATGTGCAAAATACATAAAATATTACCAGTTACTTTTGCGCATGAATAATATGTGCGGCGCTAATGACATCTGGTTGATTCAATCAAGATAGATTTTATTAGCAACTGTTTGGATTTTTATAACCAGTCTAATGATTATAAAGAGGTATCCAAATGATTTATATTTGCTAGTTTAATATATTAAATATACCGTTTTGGACTCATGGCATCATTTGCAACAATTGCTAACAATTGCTTATAAATTAGAGCACATTGTTTTACATTGTTTATTTTTGAATAACTTTTGTTGCATTTGTGAGTGAAAAAATGCATCTTTCGTCGGTGGTCCGAGATTCATGGTTGATGTTATTTTTAACTGAAATAATTATTACTCCCGGAATGTTCCAGTGTCTGCCCAAGTAACCACGAGGCTGTAATAGCGTGCATATATAGGGCATATGTATTACGTCTAGTGCATCATTGAAATTGGATTAAAGCTGAAAAGGGCCCCACTAAGATCGAACTAATGCTAAATCTTTTGTAATGCCATAAGACATTGCTAAAGTAGCATTATTGCATTGGTAATGCCTCACTACATTATTAAGCTAATCTAACGCTCCATTACTTGACAACTGTTGCATTGATGCGATCCCGCATTACCGATGTTGATTTTGGGTTGAATAAGTGCAATGATATAATGCTTGTGGTTACTTGGGTGGCGAATGGTTAACCTTTAGGCCGCCGTCTTGGTTCTCGCTGCACAGCAACTCTCCAACCATGTCAACTTTTGAAACCATTTTCAAATCCAATAAAAAAAAGTTAAACAACGTGTCCCATTCACAAAACCAGTCAGATGCTTGCGTCGACTAGTTCATCTTCTAATATATTCTATGTAGCTTAATTCTGTTGAAAAAATAATACGTGTACTTTTTGTTTAGTAAACGAAAATGAAACATTAATGATATACCTGTGAACCGGCAAGTTCTATCTTTTTTAAACAGATTATGAAAGTGTACCTTGTAACGCCATGCGCCATTTTGTCACGTTTCTAGCATAGGCCAGGTGCCTGATGGAGGTGTGGCATTAATAACACGTCTAAACATCATGTCGTCATCGTGTGGCATGAGATGGATGTCGCTATAATGGTTTGACATGCTAGAAGTTTTGGATACATGTCTCATCCGCCTGGACGCAGGACTTATGTTTTCACTCCGGTTTAACTTATGATTTCTATACATGATGCACTCACATTCTAATCTACTCATAATGTCATTCAATAGTATCACACATATTTTTTATTATCTGCACATAAAATTTAAAATTATTCCTGCATGTATAATCTATGTGCTTATCAGAAATGAAAAATATCAGTCTTTTAATTTGAGTGCAGCAAATCAAAACAAAGGCGCTTTTGTTTACCTCGACTATTACCAAGCGGAATTTGGACAATTGATCTGCATGGAACGAAATGTAACCTTCACTTACGGAATAAATTTCCGAAAGTCAAAGTCACAGCTCGCATAAGTTCGTGGGAACCTTACAAATTCTAATTTTATGTTTGGTTCTTTGGGAACGTCCATTAATTATGTCAAGCAAAAATGGACTTTTTATGATCCCCCCTCCCCCCTTGTCAAGTTTTTTATATGGACCTTCAAATGTTTTTGTATGGATCGCCACGTTTTCCCAAACCCCCCTCCCCCCTTACTGTGTGACATAATTAATGGACCTTCCCTTTTCAGGTGGATACTGCTGCAGACATTTTATTTCGATTCTTTACTTTTTCGTTTCAGTAAACGGCATTTAACATGGGTTTGGGATAGAAAAAGAAATTTCTCTCGAACACGATACTGTAGAGAGAGAGAGAGTGATAAAAACACGCGGTTTAGTTTTAACGTTTTTATTACGTCCAAACGCGTCGGTTGTCGGTTAACAATTAGATTGGCTTTTTCTCTTATACCTACTTTCCTCATGCATACTTTACACACATACTCACACTCATACCGGAAATGATGAACAGATTTACTCTCACACATATCAAGTACTCAATCACAGTGCTGCCAGGTTTGAAATGGGGAAAATGAATACAACACACATAAGTAAAAAGACACAAAATACTACAACTCGGCCATTCCTGACCAATGATCGTCCCGATCATAAACATTCTACAAAAGACGATTACCCGCGTCTCACTCGGGATTAGTAACACATACACAAACACAAAACACTAATTACATCTGACAAGTGTTGCTTTTCAGTGCATCTCTTCTTTCCTGGGAGCGGAGGTGGTCCTCCAATCTGCCCACCTCTTAATTCGAGGGGCTTCAATTATGCCATCATAAGGAAGTTGAGATATTTGAAAATTATCAATGTCACGAATAACGTAACGATCATTTGGCAGTACTTTGTGGATTTGATAAGGCCCTCGATACTTAGGAATGAATTTCTTGTTGGTCCCAATGGTGGTATCAATATTGCGTATTACAACATATTCGCATTCAATGAAATTATTTGGCACCGTATGTCTTTTATCAAATAAAGCGGAATTCTTACTCTGAGATACCTCAATATGACTAGAAGCAGCTGCACGTAAAGCAGTTAAATCTCGGACTGTTTCCAAATTGGCCCTATCCTCCAAATATTCAGATAGACTATCGATCTCCCGCCATCTTTGGCCGACCCCAAACAAAAGAACAGAAGAAGTTTGATGCGTACTTGAGTGAACGGAGTTATTCATAGCATATTCCACTTTGGTCAGCATTCTAGCCCAATCAGCATGTTGTACAGGTTCAGAAAGTTTTCCTAGCATGGACTTGAGGACACGATTAACGCGTTCTACCTGTCCGTTTGCCTGAGCAGACGCTGTTGCTACCTTTACGTGCTCTATATTATTTTCTAATAAATAAGCTGCAAAGTCTAAGGAAGTAAAACACGATCCACGGTCGCTTATAACTCTGCGTGGGCGACTATAGCAGTCAAAGTACTTATCTAAACAAGCACACACTTCTTTTGTACTCGTTGAGTTTACAGCATTCAGCTTAACATACTTCATAAAAGCGTCAACAACAACTAAGATGTGTTTCCTCTTTGACACAATTGATGGAAGAGGCCCAAAATGATCGACGTGAATAGTATCGAACGGAACAGGTTTCTTCGGAATGCTATGTAAAATACGACCACAATCGGAATTTGAAACAGAATACATGATGCAACGGACACAGTTCTTAATATAATTTTCGACTTTGTCTTTCATTTTCGGAAACCAATAATGCATCCTCAATTGATCCAGAGTTTTCGTAATACCCATATGACACAACTGATCATGAACATTGCGTATAATGTGATCTTCCATTTCAGCAGGAACATAAAACAAAAGTTTCCCTTCTGGAGGCGAACGGTAGACCAAACCATCATCCCAGGTGAAATTTTTAACAACTCTATTTTCAAGTTCTTCTCTCAATTTGAGGAATGAAGGGGCACGTTCTTGTGCCACTTGCAGTTGAAAATCAATATCATCAGGACTAATACCGGAAACAACTTGGTTAGAACTACTGGGAATGCGACTCAACACGTCGACGTGATTCATAAACTTAACGTTACGGTGCTGAATTGTATAATGGTAGTTCTCTAACTCTAAAGCCCATCTCGAAATTTTAGCATTTATACTTTTCTTACTAAGCGTCATAGCAAGAGAATTACAATCCGTAATGATTCGGAATGGAATACCTTCTAGGTAAATTCGGAACTTCCGTAAAGTATAAATTATAGCCAATGTTTCCAACTCGAAACTATGGTACCGGGACTCTGCCGAAGTTGTCCGTTTAGAAAAATAAGCAATCGGGTGCAGCTTGCCATCGTCTTGTTTCTGCAACAATATTCCACCGAAGCCTTCGGAACTGGCATCACAATGTAGTTCGGTTTCACGCGATGGGTTGTAAAGGGCTAGACGGGGGAAGACACTAATTTTTCACGTAAAATAACAAAAGCGCGTTTGCAGTTCTCGTCAAATTCGAACTTAGTACCTGTTTTAACCGAATTGCGTAATGGTAATATAGAAGAAAACGACGGAACAAAGCGACGGAAATACGAAAAAAGACCAAGACATTTACTCATCTGTCTAGCATCTGACGGAAATGGCATACTTTTAATGGCTTCCAGGTGTGAATTGTTCGGTCTGATACCCTTACTGCTTCCCGTAAAACCCAAAAATTCTATCTCTGTGAAACAAAACTGGCATTTCTTCATTTTTATCTCCAAACGGAACTCCGAACCTCCGAAGAACACGTCCTAATAAATCAAAATGCTCGGATATCGTATTAGTGGCCAATGTAACGTCATCCATGTACACTACAATGGAACCGTCTTTGATGAACGGCTCTAACACCATATTAATGAAACGTTGGAACACTGCTGGAGCATTCCGTAAGCCAAAAGGCAATTTTACGTACTCGTATTGTCCACCAGGTGTCACGAAAGCGGTGTACGAAACAGAATCTGAAGCCATATTGACCTGATGGAACCCATTCTTCAAATCCAAAACGGAGAAATATTTCTTCCCTTCAACTCGCTCCAAACAATCGTCAATAAGCGGAATAGGGTAACTGTCACGTACAGTTATTTTTTTCAGGGACCGATAATCAATACACATCCGTCGCTCTCCAGATTTCTTTGTCCTCAAGACAATCGGAAATGAATACGGAGAATCACTTGGTCGAATAATACCAGCGGATAATAACCCCTCAACAATGGCATCTACTTCAACTCTATCAGCATACG
Organism: Aedes japonicus; assembly: GCA_034211315.2. Lineage (NCBI taxonomy): Eukaryota > Metazoa > Arthropoda > Insecta > Diptera > Culicidae > Aedes > Aedes japonicus. Next base: position 68,856 of record JASCZW010006041.1, read on the forward strand.
ACAGACGCCGCGGGCCATAACTGATGGAATATCGGAAGTCAGTTTCAATCTCATTTCGTAAGAATGTAGCGTTTTCGGAATGTTTTTAATATCTAGATAATATTCTTTGATGATTGCCGTTAGTTCACGCTGGACCTTTAGTCCAAGTTTAGGGTTAATAATTATCTCTTCATCAAGTTCAATAGCATAAATATCTGGAATTCCAGCAGGAAGATCAGTACTTTCCGTGCGGGTATATGCCGAACATATAGAACAACCCCCCAAGGTGGTCACGGAATCCTTCCGGAATAAATCATATACACAATGTAAGAGGTTATCCGAAATTTGTATTTCGTTATTATTTTTCACTTCATTTTGTATTGATTGGATCGTGTATTGAATAAAATGATACCAAAAGTATTTCAAAATTCCCGCCCCAGCAATACAAAGTGGGTCATAAAGTGATCTGGGACAACATAGAACTTCAGCTGCTCCGAATGGGCTCCAAAAGTTATGCGAGCCGGGATGACAGCATAAGTACAAAGCGGAAAATTTCCTATACTTCGGAATCCTGAAAACTTTTCATTGGCAGGAATTAACTCGCTGGGTACAATGGATCGCTTAACTAGATTGATCGGACTACCCGTATCGAAAAGAGAAAGAAAACTACTAATCGGATGCACTTTTTTGTCAGATAGAAAAGCAACACTTACCAGGTTCAACTTGGAAAGAGCTGCATTCAGCTGATGGTTGGGATTATCAGCTGGTTTGCCTCGACGGAAATCATCTACTAGTGCCACTTCATCCTTGTTGCGTGGCGCTGGTTTGGGGCAATTCTTGATTATGTGATCACCAGAACCACAACGGAAACAAGATCCTGGCTCTCGACGAGGCTCCGTACAACGAGCGGAAACGTTCCCTTTACCGGAACAATTATAACAGCGTAATACAGAATCGGAACCACTTTTAGCCTTCGTTTTGCTACTTCCTGAAGCTGGAACGGATGGTGTTGAACGAGCGGAACTGGAACGTATTTCACGGAGCTGCGCATATCGTCGTGCAAGTTGTTTCAGTTGTTTCATGTCTTTGGCTGGATAGAGTACGGAAATATCAGAAGAGCGATCCTGGAATCCATCGACGATCATTTGTACAGTTTGCGCCTCATCAATGTCAGCGCGCAGAGCAATCTCCTGCATCCTGAGGATGTATCCCATAACCGATGTTTTGCAATTGATGAAAGTTGTTTTCCTGAGCCGGTCGATGATTTCTGCCACCGTGAATGAATGACCGAAGTTTTGTAGGAAATTTTCTCGAAATTCGGCGTATGTGGCAGAACGGTCTATACGTAGAAACCATTCGGCCTCCGTATCAGGTTCCATTAATCTGCGGATGCATTTCAGTCGAAAATCTGCATCTCCTCCCACTGAATCACAAGCACTTTCAAAATCATTCAGCCATCTCTCGGGAACGTACAAATCGCTACCAGCGAACGGTAAGACAAGGCACCTTACATCCTGAAACTCTGGTGGTCGAACAAAGAGCAGCTCGTTGCCAGCCAGTTCCCGACGTAAGTCGGCGATTTGCTTCTTCTTCTTCTTCAAAACCCGGATCTCTTCATCCTCGCCGCCTCCCGCTTCGGACGAGTCTTCTCCTACATTGACATCCTCCTCATTGCTTGTAGTAAAGTTTGCCGGATGGCCATCGTACAGAGTACGCAAATGTCGAATAGTTGCCGTCGTCGGAACCTCAACATCATGAGCCTGCAGCCACTCGAGGAGCTTCTCCTTGGTCATTCGTGAGGCCATTACCAACAGCACTTGAATCAGCAAAGCGTCTTGAATCCAGAACGAATCCCACTTCTGATGTTGTAGAGAGAGAGTGATAAAAACACGCGGTTTAGTTTTAACGTTTTTATTACGTCCAAACGCGTCGGTTATAGGTTAACAATTAGATTGGCTTTTTCTCTTATACCTACTTTTCTCATGCATACTTTACACACATACTCACACTCATACCGGAAATGATGAACAGATTTACTCTCACACATATCAACTACTCAATCACAGTGCTGCCAGGTTTGAAATGGGGAAAATGAATACAAAACACATAATTAAAAAGACACAAAATACTACAATACCGACCTTAAGTGCAAATTCTATAGATTCTAGTGTATGGTTACTACACATTTAATTGTAAACCTATTAGATTTTTTTCCGGGCGTCACTGAGTGCGGTTGCTGAACCAGTTGTTACGAAAAACAATACATTAAAATTAAAAAAGAAGACAATATCTGACTACTGCGCAAATGCCAATTGATCGATTTTCAAATCATGAAGTCGAACGAATCCTATTTGGGAGAGTTTGAATTCAAATCACATATAATATATGCTGGATAAAATTTAACGCATTTCGATCTGAATCTGGTTAACTCCCGAAATGCGTAAAATTGTTATATCAAAATTCGTACACGGAGAGAAATGAGTCTAGTTTGAAACAACCATATTATGGTTGATTCAAACTACACGCTAAGACAAGAAAACCAAAAATTCGGCATAAAATACCGAAAATCGTACAAAAGTGCACATACTGAAATTATCGGTAAACATGGATTACCGAAATTTCGGTTTTGCAGGAAAACCGGGAAAAACATTAATATTTACTTATTTTTGTACGGTAATTTTTACCGAAAATGCTAGCAACTCAATGAGAGCATTTTTAACCAAATTTAGGTAAAATATAACGATAAAATCTGTAAATCCACTTTACTGAAGAACTAAGTAAAATCAAACGTTTTGTTTTGGTAAATTATACCGATATTTTAGGTTTTGCTACCAAAACCTAATTTTCGGTAAAATTGAAACCGTATTTTCGGTAATCTGATCTTAGCGTGTAGGCTCATTTCTCTCCGTGTACGAATTTTGATAAAACAATTTTACGCATTTCGGGAGTTAACCAGATTCAGATCGAAATGCGTTAAATTTTATCCAGCAAGGGGGAATCGAATTTCGCAGTGTATGTTTTGAACTGTCAAGTGGTGCAAAATTTTCAGATCTATTTCGCAAACGATACCTTTCGAGCATTTCCAAATATTTTTTTCGGTATAAACCAGAAGAAAATAAAATTAGCAAAAATAACGGTGATAAATATGACCGAAGTCCTCAGCAACAATACAACCGATAAGGTAACTTCACTTGTGAAGGAAGCAGAATCGTTGAAGGCAAAGTTAGAAGAAGAACGACAAAAACTCAATGATGTTACTCGTAAGTTTTGATGAAAAAATATACTTAGGCTCTCCTATAAGCTACTAAACCATATTTGCTCTAGTTTCATCCGTTGCTGAGCGGCTTGAAATGATCACTTATTTAAATATAAAACCAAGACGAGTGCTCAAGGGGCACCAAGCGAAAGTTCTTTGCTCTGATTGGTCCCCGGATAAAAGACATATCGTTTCATCATCACAGGACGGAAAGCTTATAATTTGGGATGCGTTCACTAACTACAAAGAGCACGCTGTTACAATGCCGACTACATGGGTAATGGGGTGCTCGTATGCTCCGTCCGGTAACCTTGTGGCTTGCGGGTAAGTGGAATGAATTTATTAGCCAATTAAAAATAGTTATTTATAAACCAACTAACTATACAAAACGACGAATAACTAGAAAATCTCGTTCTTAGTATAGTAAGAATGTATCTGCATTGATCGATTTCTCTTCATCGAAGTTCTCTTTCGTCAAACTTTTGATCAGAAAAATAATTTGTGCAGCTTTTAATGTTTATGCTGCAAGACTCAATCATCCTTTATCACACTGCATCGAAAAATCAACAGTGTACTGAAAAAGCTTGCCGTAGTAATTCAAAAAGAAACACTAGGTCATAGATAGCTTGAATACAGACACTCTCACCACTTGTTTAAAGAAATAGTATTCGTAATGGAAGTTTAGTTCAAGTGTGTACTGCGAGTATTTACCTTTCTACTACCAGATAGATTAGAAAATTCACATAGATAAAAATAACCATACTATCATACAATCATATGCAACATTAACAGAATATATGTTTAAATCTGGTTCAATTTATTGTTATGTCATGCTCCTTTTTCATTGGTAGTTTATCCATCGTGACGGGAAATTTTCTGGGAAAATACACAAAATAATTCATTAGTAATGTTTTGCTTTTAACACAGATCCTCCATATGTAATATAAAATGAATTCGAATTAGATTTGCTTGTGTATATTTTATATAACTCAGCCTGATTCTGCGCCCTTTGTAAGGTGAGATGACTCGTGTTCACTACGAGGTCAGAATTATCCGCGCAAATCAAATAGATAGTCACCTCACCAGAAGTGACAATTGTCACCACCTAGGTGAGAACAACTCGTCGCGCCTCACACCGAGCAAAATCAGGCAGATTATATCTTTATTGCAATCAATAATTCACGAAATAAATGCATTTATAAATCCACTTACAGCGGGCTGGACAATAAAGTTACTGTTTATCCAATCACCATGGAAGAGGATATGTCTTCGCGTAAGAAAACCGTTGGAACGCACACAAGTTACATGTCATGCTGCATTTTCCCCAACTCGGATCAGCAAATATTGACCGGAAGTGGTGATTCCACATGTGCTCTATGGGATGTCGAATCTGGTCAATTATTGCAAAGCTTCCATGGCCATACTGGTGATGTAATGTCTATTGATTTGGCACCTAACGAAACAGGCAACACTTTTGTATCCGGCAGTTGTGATAAGATGGCATTTATTTGGGACATGCGTTCCGGTCATGTGGTTCAATCCTTTGAAGGACATCAATCGGATGTCAACAGTGTTAAATTTCATCCAAGCGGAGATGCAATAAGTACTGGTTCGGATGACAGTACTGTGAGTATACTTGTACTACATAATTTGTCTGTTTCCTACATCATTATCCTTCACCGTAGTGTCGCCTATTTGATATGAGAGCAGATAAGGAGGTGGCTGTTTTTAGTAAGGATAGCATAATATTTGGTGTAAACTCAGTCGATTTCTCTGTAAGCGGTAGACTGTTGTTCGCTGGATACAATGACTACACAGTAAATGTGTGGGATACACTTAAGGCACAACGCGTTTGTCTGCTCTATGGCCACGAGAACAAAGTATCGTGCTTGCAAGTATCACCAGACGGAACAGCTCTATCAACCGGAAGCTGGGATTTCACGCTCAGAGTATGTGTCTATTACCATTGCCTAATGATTTCTTTTAAATATATATATATATTTTTTTGTAGATATGGGCCTAAAACACTCGTAAGCATATGTGTAAAACGATTAAAAAACAGTTATTCCACACAAAAAAAAGTATTTCAATGTTATAGGTAAGTATTATCCGGAAACATTAATCTGTCTCTCTGTCTAGAAATAAGTGAAAACTTACCAAAAAATGTTGAAGAATAGTCAAATGGGATAAAGCTTTTGTTTATGAAGCTGTTTAGTAGTTATAGTTAAAATTTAGTCAAAGATGGAATTTTTATTTTCTACAGTTCACTGAAAATGTTTGTTCCCATCTATTTTGTGCAAACGTCTGTTCCCATCAATTTTTAAATATTTTAAAATATATCAGTATTTAACAAACTTTACAATAATTATAGCAGAAATGGTTTATTTATTTTATAAATGTTTATTCATATGTTGTGTCATCTTAACTTTTATGTATACAAATAATAATCGTAATAAAATAAACTGAATGTATTCTCTAATTGTGAAATATAATACTGTACCAACAAGACTTTGAATATTTTCTGAGAAAGTTCCTTATCTGCTCCTGGTGAATTTGACACAACCAAGAGCGAAATAAGTATGATCTAGTTCGCAGCCATCTTTCGCTAAGGCGGTTAAACCCTAGACTAACTCTAAGACCAGTAGGTCCCATACAAATACGTTTTTTTTTTCTTGGCTCAGTCAGTACTAGCACATCGGTCCCAAGCTCGGTCCCAAGGTCAATAATGAACTCACACGAACACACAGGCGCAAATGTGTATAGCAAGGTGCTGGCTTCAAGGTGTACTTCGGACCAAGGGGTTCTACAACAGTGAACCAATTTCAAATCGCTAGTTGCACATTGATTGTTGCTATTGTATAGCCTCGTGGTAACTTGGGTTCTGTTCAGGCATTATTCACACAAATTTGGACAAATTAGTACCCCGTTAATTGCATGTGCTTAAGAAGCAAGTTAACAGCAATGGAGCTCAGCTGATAATGATAACTGCTGTTTAAATCCTCACTTGAACTTTGTTAACATAAATTTCTCTAAGGTTTTTGTTCACATAATTCCGAAGAAATCATTCATCTTTAGGATTCTTACTCTTAAGCTAAACGCATAATCAACTTCAGTAGAACGATAGACTAACTCCAACAATCAATTTGCAACTAGCGATTTGAAATTGGTTCATTGTTGTAGAACCCCTAGATCCGAAGTACATCTTGCAGTCTGCACCTTGCAATAATTCTTGCGCTTTTCAGTACTTTTCTGTACTAGGATCTTTGTTGTTGTTTTGATTCGCTATGTTATTTTGACACAATACTTGGAGTGTTGGTGAGAGTTATGTTATTAGGGGCGAATCATTAATCTTGGGACCGAACTTGGGAACGGTGAGCTAGTACTACCTGAGCCAAGAAATATTTTCATTTTCTTCATGTCTATCCGCCCGCTGCTAATTCTAAGACCAGTAGCAACAATCAATGTGCAACTAGCGATTCGAAATTGGTTCACTGTTGGAGAACCCCTAGTTTCGAAGTACACCTTGCAGTCTGCACCTTGCCATGTATTCTTGCGCTTTTCTTTTCCTCTTGGTACAAGTATCTTTGTGTTTGTTTTGGTTTGCTTTGTTATTTTGACAGACATTTTGAGGGTGTATTGGTGTGAGTTACTTTATTAGGGGCGCATCATTAAGCTTGGGACCGATGTGCTAGTACTGACTGAGCCAAGAAAAAAATCGTATTTGTTCGGGACCTACTGGTCTTAGAGTTAGTCTATGCCTGTAGGTTCCGAACAAATATGATTTTTTCCTTGGCTCAGTCAGTACTAGCACATCGGTTCCAAGCTCGGTCCCAAGCTTAATAATACGACCCTTATAATGAACTCACACGAACACGCTCTCAAATATTCTGAAATTATAGTCCCAAGCTTAATAATGTGCCCCCTTATAATGAACTCACACGAACACACTCTCAAATATTCTGTCAAAATAACACAGCAGATCAAAACAAAGGCGCAAATGTGTATACAGGGTGGCCACAGAACCGGGAAAACCGGGAAATAACCGGGAATTCTAAAAAACCGCGAGCAACCGGGAAAAAACCGGGAATTTATGTTCACATGATTGTTCATAATTTAGATTGTGTGTTATTATCATCGAGCTCTAGGTATTCCTTTCTTAGCCTGTTCATCTATAACGATCTGTGAAATTTTAGAGTGTGTCAATTGATTTACCTTCTATTAGGCTTTTTGACGTTTAATCACCTTTCCCTTTCTAGCACATGCAGAGGAATGATGGTTTGTTTTCCTCCAAAAGATTTTCCTGCTTGCTTGCACTCCTTTGTTTTAAATGACGCTTAGTGTGGGTGCGTTCAAGGTCACTTAGCCTAATAAATATCCTGCACAGAAAAAAATCTTGTAGTAGAAACTACCATTTTACCCGACTACGCCTATCTTTAAAACTACCATGAAATTTCAGTCAAATTTACTACGTTTATCTTCAAACCTTTAACGTTTGTGGTATATTTGACAGACCTTATGTTGATACCAACTCTACTATGGTTGACTTCAATCGCAGGCATGGTAAAATCAAACGTATTTATAGTCAGGTGAAAATTGTTGGTGTTTGCGCTCAATTTGACCCTCGAAATGGTAGTTATTTTTGGGTGCGGATCATTCTTGTAAGTTTGTAGCGACCAGAGTTGCCACAATATTTTTCGTTCCCATCATTAATTTTCACCAAAAAATCTTTTTTATCTGTGTTTAACAGCAGAAAATCTTGGCAAGAACCTTGCTTCAAACATTCGAATTTAGATGGTCTTATTCAGATTGTAGAAAGTTTACAATGAACTTTCTAAGCAAGATAAAAGCCAGCTTCCCATCTGCTTGTTTGAAACACAGCAGTTTTCTCCAACAAGTTGCCAAGTCATGATTTCGATGGCCTGTATCTTATATTTTTCGTAAAAGTACGGATATTATTTAGAAATTGAATTGAACTCCCTCAAAGTGTACAGCTTCTTGGGTTCAACGCACGATGCAGTACCTGTTGACAACTGACTAGAACGATAGCCATTTGGTGGCAGATCGATGCAGAAAGATGCTTCAAATCCAAGATATTTTGTATCATCTGGAATTCCTTGGATTATTTGAGGCTGCATGATAAGTAACTTTAAATATCTTGCATCAACTGTTCCAGTGGCAGCTTCTTGCATGTATAGCTTGCACAAAGAACCAAAAACTGGCAAGTACATTTGATAATTATCAAATAGGAACTGACACGTTTCAGCAGCTTTTTGACGGATTGGTCAGAACCCATCATTACCGATGCTCCATCTGATCGACAGCCAATAGCCTTTTTTGTAATCGTGCCATCGATCTGGTATTGTTCAATAATTGCACAATATATATTGAAATGGAGTTTTCATAAAGGGACATTGGGTCGCAATCATAAACAATGGCTTATACCGCTAATTTCTCGAGAATGCTAACTTAATCATAGGGAATTACCACGATGATTGTACAGAACCGAATAGAAGAATAGAAGTTGTAGTTTACTTGACTTTAGAATAGAAGTTGTAGTTTACTTGAGTGAGTTTGCATTTTCAAGAAATTTGCGGAAGAAGCCATTGTTTACGTTTGCGACATTGGCCCTTATGAAAATTCCATGTCGATATATAGGTTTTCGCACGGCAATATGATATTAAAGATAACCAAAAATCACTTCCAAAATATTATGCTTCGAATAACAAAAACAAATTTCGAGAACATTCTTCTATTCGGCATGAATGCATGAAGATATTTCTAAATTAGAAGAACAATATTTTTATAGAAATCCTTGTAGGAAACTCTGTCGAATTTTGTGTAGCAATCAATTGAGGAACTTTAAAAAAACACTGCTCCAGCGGAATATGAAGAAATGTTTAGAGATTTATATCTAAGAATCCTTGCAAACATTCTAGACAAAACTTATAAATAATTCTACAAAACCCCTTGCAGAATATTTAACGTGAAGAATTGAATACACGAGATAATGAAACTCGTGCAAACAAAATTTCTTAAATTTCTCCAATATATCAGGGTTTTTTACAAGAATTATTTCAGCAATTACCTTATAGTTTTTAGTTCTTTCAGGTGTCTTCCAGGGATTCTTTTACAATCACAAAACTTCATAAGTTCAGGGATTCCACCATAAATGTCATCACAAGAAAGTTTAACAGAACAGCCAATGAACTGCCAGAAGAAACTGCTGAAAGAATCGCTGGAGGAATGGCTACAAACTCCTGAAGAATACCTATAGAAACGCCAGAAGGAATTTCTCAAGCAATGGCTGAGAACTTTTCATAGAATCTTTGGGAAAATTTTCTTAAAAACGTTAGAAAGAAATCATTTGGCAGTACACACACAAACTGACTTTCAGACTGTCATCTGTTTTCAGAATATCATCTTAATTATTTTTTTTAGCTTCATGGGCCTAAAACTGAAAGCAGAATTTGTAAATAGTTGGGTCCTAAAATGTAGTCATATTATAAACAACGCTTATACTGAAAATATCATTTTATTAAGCTTTGGAACTCAATTCGTTCAAAATTGTTTGCTTAGAGTAATTGTTTTCTATTCGTTATTCTAGTTCATTACTACATGATCCGCGCCTTAACCCGGGAAATTTTTAACATTTGGTCCGAGAAAACCGGGAAAAAACCGGGAATTTGAAAATAAAAATTGAGTGGTCACCCTGTGTATAGCAAGGTGCTGGCTTCAAGGTGTACTTCGGACCAAGGGGTTCTACAACAGTGATCCAATTTCAAATTGCTAGTTGCACATTGATTGTTGCTTGTAGGGCGTCCGCGATGATCAATGCGTTGTTGACGCCCCTTCTCACTCGCAAAGTTTGCAGGTCGATCAGACGGCAACGGTTTTCGTAGCTGGGCAATCGGAACCGATCCCTCCAAGGTAGTCTTCGGAGAGCGAAACGAAGAAAGCGACGTTGAACCGATTCAATTCGCTCCGCACCATTGTTGTGATAAGGGTTCCAAACGGCAGAACAGTACTCCAGCGTGGACCTCAAAAGAGAGCGATTTTAAACAATAAACGTTGGAAAATGTTTTGGCTATTCTAAAGACGAGTCCCAGCACTCTTGATGCTTTAGCAACGACGTATGAGACATGCTGCTTATAATTTAGTTGTGTATCGAAAATCACTTCGAGATCCTACACATGACTCACTCGGTCTATCGAGGATCCAAGCAGTTCATAATTGAAGGTTATCGGCTGCTTCTTCCGCGAAAACGTTATGACATAACACTTGGCAGGAGCGATCACCATCCGATTAATCGTGCACCAATTGGCCACTGCATCAAGTTGTTGTTGAAGATGAATACAATCATTAACTGAATGAATCCTCAGATAGATTTTGAGATCGTCTGCATAAGATAAACACGGACTTTTGATGATAAGATGCACGTCGTTGAAGTAAAGTAGGACAATTAGCGGGCCCAGATGGCTGCTTTGTGGAATGCCAGATGAGGCACAGACACTAGCAGAATGACAATCTCCTATAGCAACTTTAAGTAGCCTATCAGTGAGATATGATGGAAACCAATCTAGAAGATTACCGTTGATTCCAAGCCTGTCAAGTTTGGCTATCACTATAGCGTGGTTCACCTTGTCGAAAGCAGTCGATAGATCGGTGTAAATAGCATCCGTCTGAGTCCGTTCCGTCATAGTTTCGGTGACGTACGATGTCAAGCATAACAGATTTGTCGTTGTCGAGCGGCCGGCAATAAATCCATGTTGATCAGTGCTTAGATACTGCTTGCTATGTGAGACGATTGGATCCATCACTACCAACTCAAATAATTTGGAAACAGCGCTCAGCGATGTGATGCCCAGGTAATTGTTGACATCGCGCTTACTACCCTTCTTGTAAACTAGAAACATATGAGCAGATTTCCAGCACCGAGGAAACGTACCACATGAAATAGAATGCTGGAAAATACGACGAAGCGGCGGAATGAGGACATCAATGTGTTTCTTAATTATTGCAGCTAAGTGAGTTTTTATGAAACACTAATATATTTTTTCCTAGTAGGTTAACAGTATTGATGAAATGTTTCCTCAACATTAATCAAACATAAAGGGTGTCCCACATCAAATTGCATTATGAAAAAAGCGATGTAGAAAATTATCCTTTAGGTTTTAGGTTCGCCGGCGAGTTGCGCGAGCTCATGGTGCATCCTTCGCCTCCATAGTCTGTCCTCCTGTACACCAAAGATGGTTCTTAACACCCGTCGCTCAAAAACTCCGAGTGCTCGCCGGTCCTCTTCAAGCAATGTCCACGTCTAATGCCCGTAGTAAGCAACCGGTCTTATGAGCGTTTTGTACAGGATGCACTTCGTACGGGAGCTAAGTCTGTTTGACCGTAGTTGCTTGCGGAGCCCATAGTAGGCACGACTTCCACTGATAATCCGCCTCCGGGTCTCACGGCTGTTATCGTTGTCCGCAGTAACCAGTGAGCCGAGATAGACAAATTCATCGACTACATCGAACTCATCGCCGTCGATCGTTACACTGCTGCCCAGTCGGGTCCTATCGTGTTCGGTTCTGCCTGCCAGCATGTACTTTGTTTTGGACGTATTTATCTTCAGCCCAATCTTGTCTGTTTCGCGCTTTTAATTATTAACATTTAATAGCAAGAGTTGAACCAATAACCTTCGTACCCTCATCGACGCGACATACCAAATGTGCTATCCTATAGGTTTTTTTTCTCTTGAAAATTTGAGTAGAATTACTTTAGAGTGTTTTTTGTTGTATTTTTCTCGCAATCAGTTTTTCGAAAATTGAAAAATTGGAAAAAGAATGGCATCGCCCGAAAAGCAACGTCATAAATTGATTTTGCCCAAGCACTTGGAAAATCGTCAATTCTTTCATCGATACATCGAGTTAAATCGGAATTGTGCAGTCACCGGTGAGTCGTGAGATTAAACGTTACTATGAAACTCTAAGCATCAAACGGAAGGAGAAATGCGGCCAGAATGAATGTTCTATTAGCGATCAGGATCACAAGCGTGTCGTGAAAGCGTTGAGGCGAAATCCACGGACATGAACCCCGCTTCCCTCACCCCACGCAACGCACCGAAATTAAGGCACATCAAAAAACACTGGGCTATTATGAAGCAGGCACTACACAAGCAGGAAGGAAATCAAACCTGAGGAAGACAAGAAGAAAAAGTGAGTTTCCGTACAGAAAAAGCTGCAGCTAAATGTTCTACATAACCTAATGAGTGGAGTTAAAAGTAAGGTGCGAGCGTACAGTTATGGTATTGAACTTGAATGAAATAGATATGCCACAAGCTTACTAATTATAGACACTCAAGTAATAGACCGGCCAACGTACCGCCATGTTGTATCCAAAACGAATATTTCCCATACGATTTGACAGTTGTGTTGGATACATCGACTGTGCCAGACCCACGTTGGCCGGTCTATTACTTGAGTGTCTATAATTTTTTTTAATTCGAGACGAAGAACAATAAATAAATTACTAATGGGTTATATTTTATTGTCTGAAAGTATGAAAAGGATCGGTCAACTAGTTAGGTAATTTTCTACAAGGGTTTTGCCGTGATGTAGTTTGATATGCGACACCCTCTATAATATATTAAAAATGCTGTGGTGTCTTTTATAAAACTTATCCTCAGCTTTTTAAAATTTTCATATAGCGTTTTGTTTTTAAGTATGATTTTCCATACGCTGCAGACAGTCTTATTTGGATTACATGTTGTGCATATTTAATTTGATATTATCATATTATTATATTTGTACATTAACAAAGACATTATGTAAATTTAATTTATTATTAATTTATTTACATGATATAACGTCACAATACTATAACATAGCCTGATACACAATATTCCTCCATAATGCTCGATTCGTGGCTGTTCCTCTCCAATCCCTTGGACACCTTGAACCCTCTAGGTCTTGCTCCACCTGGTCTGACCATCTTGCTCGTTGCGCCCCACGTCGTCTTGTACCAACCGGATTCCCGTCGAACACCATTTTTGCAGGATAGTTGCTTTCAGCTTTTGCCACCTTATGAATACTGGGTTCGCCGGCGAGTTGCGCGAGCTCATGGTGCATCCTTCGCCTCCATAGTCTGTCCTCCTGTACACCAAAGATGGTTCTTAACACCCGTCGCTCAAAAACTCCGAGTGCTCGCCGTCCTCTTCAAGCAATGTCCACGTCTAATGCCCGTAGAAAACAACCGGTCTTATGAGCGTTTTGTACAGGATGCACTTCGTACGGGAGCTAAGTCTGTTTGACCGTAGTTGCTTGTGGAGCCCATAGTAGGCACGACTTCCACTGATAATCCGCCTCCGGATCTCACGGCTGTTATCGTTGTCCGCAGTAACCAGTGAGCCGAGGTAGACAAATTCATCGACTACATCGAACTCATCGCCGTCGATCGTTACACTGCTGCCCAGTCGGGTCATATCGTGTTCGGTTCTGCCTGCCAGCATGTACTTTGTTTTGGACGTATTTATCTTCAGCCCAATCTTGTCTGTTTCGCGCTTTTAATTATTAACATTTAATAGCAAGAGTTGAACCAGCAAGCTTCGTACCCTCATCGACGCGACATACCAAATGTGCTATCCTAGAATTGAATGCAATATCAACAAATCGACTATAATCGACTGTTATACATGTATTGAAATGTAGCAAAGTTGATGCTACAATTAAGCTACATTGATATACAATTTATAGCGTTCCCTGATAAAAAATTACCTTAGACGAACGATATCACAAATCCTTCACCCATTTCTGTAATGGTTTGAATGGTACCCCAAATAGGTCGTTAAAAAAAATAACCATATGAAATTTATTAGGGTTGTCTGTAAATAAGTAACATTAGTGCTCTACCATACCTTCTAGATGTTGTTATTAAACGTCTTTTTTAGCAAGCACACAAGCTTTGATATTTGAGATGATTAAAAGATATGGTTTCTGATGTATCTGGTAAATCTATGGTGTTTTTTTTTAATTTGGCACATTCCCTACTCAACATCATTCCATAGACTAACTCTAATACCAGTAGGTCCCATACAAAAACGATTTTTTTCTTGGCTCAGTCAGTACTAGAACATCGGTCCCAAGCTCGGTCCCAAGCTTAATAATGCGCCCCCAATAATGAACTCACATGAACACACTCTCAAATTTTCTGTCAAAATAACACAGCAAATCAAAACAAAGGCGCAAATATGTATAACAAGGTGCTAGCTTCAAGGAGTATTTCGGACCAAGGGGTTCTACAACAGTGAACCAATTTCAAATCGCTAATTGCATATTGATTGTTGATCATTCATTGGTTTTTGCAAGATAAGGTAGGTCAAAATCGGTTCCATGTCGGGATTTAAACCATAGACTAACTCTAAGACCAGTAGGTCCCATACAAAAACGATTTTTTTCTTGGCTCAGTCAGTACTAGCACATCGGTCCCAAGCTCGGTCCCATGCTTAGTAATGCGCCCCTTATAATGAACTCACACGAACACACTCTCAAATATTCTGTCAAAATCACACAGCAAATCAAAACAAAGGCGCAGATATGTACAGCAAGGTGCTAACTTCAAGGTGTACTTCGGTCCAAGGGGTTCTACAACAGTGATCCAATTTCAAATCGCTAGTTGCATATTGATTGTTGTTTAAACCAACGACCTACCCAAGTAACCACGAAGCAGTAATAGCATAGACTAACTCTAAGACCAGTAGGTCCCATACAAATACGTTTTTTTTTCTTGGCTCAGTCAGTACTAGCACATCGGTCCCAAGCTCGGTCCCAAGCTCAATAATGTGCCCCTAATAATGAGCTCACACGAACACACTTTCAAATATTCTGTCAAAATAACACAGCAAATCAAAACAAAGGCGCAAATGTGTATAGCAAGGTGCTGGCTTCAAGGTGTACTTCGGACCGAGGGGTTCTACAACAGTGAACCAATTTCAAATCGCTGGTTGCATATTGATTGTTGGTAATAGCAACAATCAATATGCAACTAGCGATTTGAAGTTGGTTCACTGTTGTAGAACCTCTTGGTGTGAAGTACACCTTGAAGCCAGCACCTTGCTGTACATATTTGCGCCTTTGTTTTGATTTGTTGTGTTATTTTGACAGAATATTTGAGAGTGTGTTCGTGTGCGTTCATTATTAGGGACACATTATTAAGCTTGAGACCGATGTGCTAGTACTGACTGAGCCAAGAAAAAAATCGTATTTGTTCGGAACCTACTCTTCTTAGAGTAAGTCCAACAATCAATAACTAGCGATTTGAAATTGGTTCACTGTTGTAGAACCCCTTGGTCCAAATAACACCTTGAAGCCAGCACCTTGTTATACATATTTGCGCCTTTGTTTTGATTTGCTGTGTTATTTTGACAGAGTATTTGAGAGTGTGTTCATGTGAGTTCATTATAAGGGGTGCATTATTGAGCTTGGGACCGAGCTTGGGACGATGTTCTAGTACTGACTGAGCCAAGAAAAAAATCGTTTTTGTATGGGACCTACTGGTCTTAGAGTTAGTCTATGGTTAGTCTATGGTAATAGCATGCATATACAGGGTATATGTATTATGTCTAGTGCATCATTGAAGTTGGATTAAAGCTGAAAAGGGCTCCTCTAAGATCGAACTAATGCTATATCTTTTGTAACGCCATAAGACATTGCTAAAATAGCATTATTGCAGTGGTAATGCATCACATTCTTAAGCTAATCTAACGCTTCATTACTTGACAACTGTTGAATTGATGTGATCCCGCATTACCGATGTTGATTTTGGGTTGAATAAGTGCAATAACATAATGCTTGTGGTTACTTGGGTAGTTTTCATAATTTGACACTTCGGAGACTTTTATACGGTATTTAAACGACTTTTATTTCAATCGAAGTTTACATTTGTTTTAAACAGCTATTATTCATCTAAATATAAGGTTCGATTAGGAGATTCAAAAAAAGTGGCACGTGCTTAATTTGTGTTTAGTAATTGTAAATAATTGTAAAGTTGTCAAATAAAAATCAGTTCAGACACCTGTTTAAAGCTTTTGCAATTTTTGTTTAGTTGAATCAGTTGAATAGTGATGTACAGTACAAATATTGATCGATTCAATATCAGGTTTTATTAGCTAGACAATATGTTGCAACGGATTGATAAACTGTTACTCATCTCTTCGTTCGACTGTTCAAATTTATTTAGATAAAAATAACTATATAGGTTTTACTAAGCATGTTATTAAAAACAAAAAACATAAATAAACAATTGCATTAATATTAATATTTAAATTGAAAACACGGTTGAGCAGCTATATTTCAGCCAGATGTTTTATTCAGCTACCAAAGTCGTAATTCAGCTTTAACCTTCCTTGTGCATTGGGGTCGTTTTTGACCAATCAACATCACAAAAAAGCTCTTATGTCTAAACGGAATAAACTAGGACTCTAAAATTTTCTGACTTTTCCTAACTTTTGAAAACGAATATATTTAGGGTAGTAACAGCTTTCAGCGACCTCTAGAAATGCCGCTACAAAGAAAGTTACACATAGTGCATTCAGGGTCAAAAAAGACCCAAGACTTTGCTTCGCTCCCAAATATTTATTTTTGAGCCGATTTTTGATATCTTGGTCTCAAATGAAATGTATGGTTTCTTTGAACGCCAAACTGACCTGTTTTGTTTTTTGATTGGCCATTCTGGGCACATAGGTACCCAGAACCGGTAGCAGTATGCATCCGTAGTGGGCAATTTTGAAACCTCAAGTATTTGTACCGTTCGACGGTTCAAAATTCACGATTTTGAACACCGATCTTCAAAAACGTCATGCCATAGATCAACCGGAGTATTTGGCCACATCCGGATACTCTGATACCGGTTCCGGTAGTGTCCAAAGTGGACAATTTTGAAAACTCAACTATTTGTACCGTTCGACGGTTCAAAATTCATGGTTATGAAGACTGATATCCAAAAACATCATAACATAGATCAACCAGGACATTTGGTCACATCCGGATACTTTGTAACTGAAACACAATCCTTTGGAGGCCATTTTCTCACCAACTAAAGATTGCTAACGCTAATCAAGATCATCATTAGGGAAAATTTTCACTTCCCAACGATGTTGGTTTGCGTGTTTGTCTTTCGGTTTGCGAGAAAATTGTGTCCAAAGATATGTTTACAAAGGTACCCTAACAGTTTCACTAACGTTGGTTAGCTTTCGGGTTTTCGGACCGGGTTTGCAAATTGAAAAAAACATGGGGCTCTTATCTCAACTCGATAGAAAAAAATTGCATCTGATAATACTTTTAAATAATGTTTTTACAGTATTTACGTAATTAGATGGTTGTCATTAGTAGGTGGCATGATTTTATTTTTTATTTAAGGATATTTTCCAAAAAAACAATCGATTATCACGGTACATAGTCGGCTTAGGGTTGGTTTCTGGGATTTAATAGACGAATTCGAGTCGTGATCGGGTTTTGAAAAATAAAACATGTTGGGTTCAATTTTTCAAAACATAATACTCAAACATTTCTACTTTTACATGTTGTTTTTTAAATAAGTATTGCAAACATTAGTGGTAACTTTGTAAAAAACTTTTAAAAATATTACCAGCTCTATGAAAAATGTATTACTTTGATTATAAAATGGACAAGTTTTTTTTTCTTTTATCAGTTGAATTTCATCGTGAATGATGATTTTGATTTTAGATCTTCAGGTGACCAAGTGGTTGAGTCAGAACAAGAAAATAATGTTATCGAAAATACTTCGGATTCTAAAGATGAATCATCAACATGTGATGAAGAATATTTATCGTGGATTTTTAAAGATGGAACTCGGTGGGCTAAAAATATTGTCAGGGTGGATTCAAAAGTTGGACGGAAGCGGTCTTTCGAGATTTTGAAAAATCGTCCCGGAGTAACAAGCTATGCAACTGCTCGTATCAACAATGAAGTTGAAGCTTTTAAAGCTTGCATTTTTGGGTTTTCTATCATCCATTTTCATGTCCAACAAGGAGCCAGTTGAGACATTATGGCACGAGATGCTTGGACGGCCGATCTTTCGGACAACAATGTCAGCTCGGAGATTTAGATATATTTTTGCAATGATCCGAACTGATAACAGTACGATCTACTGAAAAGGTAATCGGTATACGAAAGTTTTGGGATCACTGGAATCATCAACAAGCACTACTTTTACACCTCACGAGGTCGTTACAAATGACGATCAGCTTGTTGCATACCGTGGAAGGGTTGTTTTTGTAGGCAATACATGCCGAATAAAGTCGCGAAGTATGGGATCAAATTTTTTAATTCTTTCTACAGTGTTACCGGATATGTACTCCATTTGCAAATTTACATGGGCAAACGAGCAGACGGTAAAAAAGAAATAAACCAGGGACAAAGAGTTACCGAGGATCTATTGCTAAACCGAGTTCACCTCTTTACCATTGCCTAAGAGCCTCTTGAAAAAGAACATTGGTGTGGTCGGATCGCTCCGGAAAAACAAACCCCCCCCCCCCTACACTGCTGGTTACCATGGGTCGGCAAATACAGTCATCCCTCTTCGCTCATACGCAAGATATCACCTTGTTCTCCTACATACCAAAAAAAAAAAAAACGGAAAACGGACTATTAGTTTATGTATGTAGTATACAAATTAGTGGGTACAAGAGAAGTCTAAATTGGGTCCGGGTTTTAATCCATGACATGATGGATATCTCCGGGCATACAGATGGCATGACGTTTTCATCAAGGTGACAACCATTATAATCATGAATTTTGAGCCATCGATCGGTAAAAAAAAATGAGTTCCAAAACTGTCCTCTTTGGGCCCTACCGGATTCGGTTTCAGAGTATCCGGATGTGGCCAAATTCGCTGGTAGGTCATTGGCACGATGTTTACGGATATCAGTATTCAAAATCATGAATTTTGAGCCGTCGAACGGTACAACTATTTGAGGTTTCAAAACTGTCCTCTTTGGGCCCTGCCGGATTCGGTTCCAGAGTATCCGGATGTGGCCAAATTCGCTGGTAGGTCAATGGCACGATGGTTTCAGATATCAGTATTCAAAACCATAAATTTTGAACCGTCGAATGGTACAAATACTTGGGGTTCAAAATTGTCCTCTTTGGGCCTTACCGGATTCGGTTCCAGAGTATCCGGATGTGACCAAATGTCCTGGTTGATCTATGTTATGATGTTTTTGGGTATCAGTCTTCAAAACCATGAATTTTGAACCGTCGAACGGTACAAATACTTGAGGTTTCAAAATTGCCCACTACGGATGCATACTGCTACCGGTTCTGTGTACCTATGTGCCCAGAATGGCCAATCAAAAAACAAAACAGGTCAGCTTGGCGTTCTAAGAATCTATATATTTCATGTGAGACCAAGATATCAAAAATCAGCTCAAAAATAAATATTTGGGAGCGAAGCAAAGTCTTGGGTCTTTTTTGACACTGAATGCACTATGTGTAACTTTTTCCTAATGCATTACGAAGGTTAATAAAGCATGTATGGTAATTTACTGCTTTCGTTTGTTTGTTGTGTAGTGCGTGTTATTTTGAATATTGTATTGAATGAAGATAATTAGGTTGCCTATATTTTAGAAAGTAGTTTAATTATTCCATGTAGTTTGAAGTATACTGAATAATTAGAGAAATAATTATAGAAAACAAACATTTCTTGGTCTGCAGGCTTCGAGATATTAGAAACCGAGTGCGTGCCCTTCGATTTTTACACATATTTATCGTCAATTTCACGTTGTGCGAATGGGATATAGCTATATCTCAATTTGTGGGAAAGAGATGGAGTACTTCTGTTTAGGAATGGAATTATTGCATTGAATACTTCTCCATATCAATGTATAGGTGGTCGATGCAGAATCCACCATCCTCATCACATGTGTTAGTGCGAGTTGCATTGTGTTTGGTAGGTGCAATTGAAATGTTTTAACAATAATTTGCACTGGTGGGTAACTGCCGTGCACTCTTATTGGAATTTGTTTCCCAAACCTACACAGAATGTAGTTTAGTTTTTGTGCATTGTAATGTATTTGCAAAAGCTAACCTGAGAGAATAAAATACTGTAAAAATCGCCATGTTATATATGAATAATTTTTGAAATGTTTCTTTTGTATTTCTAGTAATCTACTAGAAATGTTGATTGGGTGTTTGTTATCATTTTTACCACAGTGTATTTTGTTTCCTTTATCCACAGCGATATACAATCAATTTATTGCACACCTACACATAATTTTACCTATACAATAGCTGACCACGATTATTAACCCATTGGAGACAAACTCCTGAAATGAGACCTAAGATACTCAGGAATTCAGGAATATCAAATTGATTTTGATTAGAAAATCTGATTCTTGTGAGGATATGCGTGGATCATTGTAATCTAAACTTGAACGTTTTTATTCAATAATCGATTCATTGATCATCCTAGTGAAATATAGCCAATCAGTCAATATAAGCCCATATGCATGGCTTCTATCAAGGCTTCTATTTTACAGTTCGTATCCGAGAAAAACCGAAGATAAACGAAACACCACTACAACAGCACTGCAAGCAACACCGAACGAAAAATGCTCGAGTAGAGTAAAAAAAGTGAATTTTCAAGATAGCCATGTCAGTATGAATGGAAATATGTGTGCATTGTGAGGTTCGACGTAGCTCGCTAAAGTATCCCAGTTTTTGTACTTCAGTCGGTTTAGCGTAAAATATTTTTTTTGGAACAAGCAGTACCATTTTAGTGCAATGCCCAGTTTCTATTGAAAGCAATAAATCCACGATTGTTTACTTGGTGTTCGAAGAAATTTCCAACATTTTGCGAATAGCATGGACAGTTATGAATTAAAATTGTTGTAACCCGTGCAAAGTAAGCAGTTTCATATGTGTGCGGTGCTTTGCATTAATGAAAAAGAATGTATTATGATATGGAGACCAATCGTGACAGTTCAGTCTTGATACAAGAAATCTGTTGTGAATGTCAGAGAAGGAAATAAAAATCTTATTCAGATTAATACTAACATATGAAGATGAGAAATTGAAGTGAATTACTGTCATCTGAAATAAATGTTGTTGCGTAAAACAATTGACGGTGAAAGATGCTGAATGGTAAATAAATTTGGAATTGTGTACTTGTGTTCCTGAGCAACCGAAAAAACGAAAAATGAATAATAATTGAATGATAAAAAATGGTGGCATAAAAAGTTATTACCGGAGTGAACCAAAAGCAGTATTTATATGTTGAGAAGAAATATTACCCTCAAACAGACGTTCGGTCCCACACACGTTTTTTTTTTATTTGTGTAAGAGGCATCTATTTCTTCTGCTAAAGTAAACAAGTAAATGTTGAGACACATATCCAACGAGCTCACTATATGGTGTTGTGGAGAGATTTACAAAACAGTGGATGAGTAGCGCATGCTAATACTAGTAAAGTTACGCTACAAATTTAATTGAAATTACCTTACTGGCCGGAGTATGATTATACAGAACATAGGTACGAAAAATAGAACGAAGTTTACATCTTAATGCAACTTAGGAATGGAATCGGGACATCCACATGCTTATATCTGCATAGGTAGAGCTCCGTGCTTGCGTGTAAACACGCATGGTATTGATTGTGGAGCTGAACTAGACTGAGTGTAATGCAACAGTTGCACGAAAAAACAACAAACAACGATGAATTCCAATTGAACATTGCGGAAAAGAACACTTATCAAATGCTATGCAGTACTATTGAAAGTTAACAGTGATGTTAAAAATTTGCAGCCGGAGACGAAAGCTAATAAAAGTGAAGTCCGTATTATTAAAATTAAGTACCTAACAAAATGGTGTAATATAAAAGTGCGCTAGCTTTCTGGTGCATGTTTCTTCTGAGCATAGCTGCATCAACATTCAGATAGGTTTTCACCTAAAATTAAAGACTATTCCAGCAGAAATGGTCGTTATTGAAAGATACTTGAAATGTAGTGCCACATTGCTCCGAATACTTGTGAACGATGCTGCGAGCAAGGTTGGATGCCGATAAAATGTTCGTTTTTTAATTAACGTAGAATCGGAACAAAATATAACAACGATGAAACAATTCGATGGTCCTAGATTGCAAAATGTTCGGCCTAAAATTGAACTCGGCACGTTGAATTGATTTGAAAAAGAGCAGGTGACAAACTAAAACAACAGCAAAGAAATTGAAATCAGTGTCAACCTCAGAATGTTGGTCATAAGATGTGTACTCTGTTCTTGTGCAAGTGATGCAATCATGTGAGCGGGTGTAAAATAATGTGCTGGATTTAGTATTTTCTATTCTGATGTTACATATCGGGAAGAAAAAGTGGATGAAACAGATAAAACCACCTGGAAGAAATAACGTTAACACAGAAACGACACTCAGAAAAAAGATTTAGGATTGAATCAATGAAAACAGTAGATGCGCATGGATGAAACGAGCGACGTGACGATTCATTTTGCAAGAAATAACTATTTTTGCATCATGATTGAGGCGGTGTTTGATAGAATGCTTCAACACTCGAACAGCACAGTAACCGCACCGACTAGCACATTTTTCAAGTTCCTAGCAAGATTCTCAGGTAATTATAATGATTATTAAATCGATCTTCAATAAATTCTGTTTTTTATTGCTGTTTTGAATTGGATATTTTGAACTTTCCTATTAAAATTGGGCTCAAGACTTCTACAGGCTTCTTAAGAATGAAGATTTCGTTATTCGAATTTCAAAAATTGCACTTTGTCAGACAAATCTGGGGCTCATCCTCTCCACCAGTTCTCACAACAAAACTTATCTATGACAACAACCCTAGGAAATGTTGTTTTTTTTAATAAAAGGTGCTTTTTCCTTAATGCATGATAGATTTTTTTAAATTTTAAAAAATTAGTGAAATGTAATTTTTTAATATTTGTTTTTCAGATTGCTTCTGATTCACAAAGAAAAAAATGGGTTTATGGCATTTTTTATTCGTTAAAATTATGTTCGGGTCGTGAAACGAAGGTTTTTATGTAAATTATGACTAACACTCATCAATATTCATTCGATTCAATAGAAACTTTTTAGGAAAAGGAACTGCCGAAGACAGCATAGGCCAATTTTTTTCCGGTAAAAAGTCATTCGTGTTTCACGGTGGAGTGAAAACGGATATTTTTGCATATTTTCATACATCGCTCAATTTCTTCGCAACCATATACGGTAATAAACATTAAACGAAATATCCTTAAAAGTTGAGATGCTAGATGTGTAGGTAGATGATCGCTCCTGTTTCTCCAGAATCTGGGATCTTTTCCGTGCTGGAAGCTGCAGTAGAGAAGAAAATTTAACTACGGTTTGTGGTCCACAAGCCATCTTTTGGCGGAGAATTTTTCACTTAACTTTAATAGAAAAGGCACTTAATTCAATAATCTCGTCGGGGCTAGCTGTACAGAATATTTCCAATGGTTATCTTAGAATAGTTGAGGGTGAACCGCCAGTTTTTCCTAACAAAGTGCTATTTTGGATATGAACATGAGCATGATTGACCGATCGAGGCACCCTCACGGAAACTAGCATCACCATCATGGGAAATGTTATTCCTTGTGTTGGTGGCTCTAGATTGCATGAAAGTGCTAAAGGTTTCAAGAATGTAACTTTTAAATCTTACTTCCCCTCTTTGTTTACAAAATAAGATACGTCTGTTTGAACAAGTACTCGAGAGTTGCATTTTTTTAGGTACTACATGCAGAAATATACGTTGACGAAAAGGTATTACAGGGGCATACATATTTAACACTGTCTTGGACAATCGATGTCTGTTGTAAGGAGTTTTCCAGCAAACATAGCCAATGCGGCCACCCGATTTAACTCAAGTGGTTCGATATTTATCAAACGGCAACGCTCTTAGTACGGTGCCAAATTCGTAGGATCACGCCATATGAGGAAACAAAAAGCGTATCTTACGAACTTTCGCTGAATGGCTTCAATTCTGGCAATCCAGGGGCATCCGGGTTCTCTATCACGCTCGGTTCTTCCTGCCAAAGGATACTTGTGTTTCGACGTAATCATCTAAATCCTACCTGTTCTGCTTCACGTTTCAGCTTGATGTATTGCTCAGCAACCGCGTGTGACGTTTTTCCGTCAATGTCCACGTTGTCAACAAAACAGATGAACTGGCTGAATTTATTGAAATTCGTACCTTGCATTTATAATCCCGCATGTTTCTTATAGCGGAATATTAAACAGGAGTCTGTCCATCGCCTTGTCGAAGTATTTTGCGTGTTTCAAACGCACTCAATATCTTCAAACAGCGCTGTCTGCATCCATCGTACCTTTTATCTGTTTTGTCAGTTTCTCGAGAAAACCGTTCCTTTCCATAGTATTCCGTAGATCTTCACGATCAATAGTATCATATGTAACCATAAAATTGATGAATAGGTGATGCGTAGGAACATGATATTACCATCACTTTTGATTTGATCCATTATGAATCGCTTTTTCATAAAACCAACTTGATAAATTCCTACAAAGCGGCGGAAGATGATCTAGGAAAGTCTTTGAGAATATGATCTTTCGGTTGTTTTCGCAATCCAGCTTGTAGTATTTTTTTTTTGTAAATTTGTTATGTAACTTTTCTTTTCACCCATCCAGTATCTGTTTAGTATTCGAGATCCTGCCTATCAGTTGACGTAAACAGGTCGCCAACTTATTCGAGCCCATTCTTATAAGTATCACTCCGATACTATCCTTCCCAATTGCCTTGATGTTTGTAAGCGGTTTGATAGCATCCTTAACTTCGCTTATTGCCATACCGATGAAGTCATCCCTCTTGTTATCCTGGTGTTCTGCCGTATCAGGTGTTTACTGTAGTGCTGTTTCCATTTTACAATTACCTCACGTTCATTTGCCAAGATAACTCTATCCTTCTCTCAACACATTTCGGCTCCATGCACGAAGTTTTAGCGACATTCGCTGAGTGTCTTGTAGAATTTTCGGGTTTGTTGAGAACGATACAGAGGCACATTTCAAAATCGCAACCGGTCTACATTTTTATGGGTTTCTTGCTACAGCAAAACCGCCGGCGATGCTGGGGTAATTATTTTTACCCAATAATAAGTAATTATTTTTACCCAATAATTAGTCTGAAGTGGGTGAAATTGTACTCATTAAAGTGTACTTTTCAGTTACAGTGTAAAAAAAGTTGTTATGCAGATCTAATCCTTCAATCGCATCCGAATGATCAATCACTGGATATGGCAATCGCCACATCCAACATTGTTGCCGTAAACACCGTAAGAGATCATTTGTTGATTCATTTCGTTGTGTTCGAGGTTTGTTCGTGGTTTTGAAAAACATTGTAATTCTTACTCTTTGTACCAAGTATGAATGCACTCTTTCCAAATTCATCATTATTGTTTGTTCTGATTCTTATACGTTTTCTATACAGCTTAAATCTAATTCACTGCCAACCACTACAACTAATAAATCACACGTGCAATTCGTGACTCTAGGCCAGTACCTAATGATGTATTGCTATATAATAAAAATTACACCAAAGCCATTGCAATGGCCCTATACACAGCACGAGCATGTGCTTTGACCTGCTTGAAATTATAATCAATATGAAGTTTTATTCTATCGCTCTTACGAAATGTTGTTTGCTCTTGTGTAGGGCATTTTAAGTCTTCAGATATGTGATAGAAGGTGGGGGTTTGGGGAATATGCCGGTTCATATTTTTTTAATGTTTTACAAAAGGAGCGTCAAGCGACTAGCATGCGGGAAGGGGGAAATCAGGTGGTGATAAATTGTAAATGGACAATTTTTGCGTGACATACCTGACTGACCGCTCCGTAGAAGGTACCAAAGGGTATATTTTAGGAAGTAAAGAATAGTTTCGTGTATTGAGCATGAGTATGATTGACAGATCAGCTGTATTTACACAAAGAGCCAACAGAAGCTGTTTGGGATTAACATATATCCCCAATATGTAAAAACTGGGGACCCATTATGAAGTAATACCGGCGCCGGCCGTACCCGAATGCTGGTCAAGAAGGGAATGGGATGGAACGTGTTGACGTGATACTTGCTTCGAAGAAAGCCGAAAAATCCTCTGCAGTTCCACGAGAAATCACTAGGATGTTGGATAGATGGGAAAAGTTAAGCAGCAGGGTTCGTTTTGGTTATCGATACGCTGAAAGTATATTTGGTAACCTCCGTAAAGCGTTGAAAAATAGCCACTTGTTTGAATACTGCGATTTGAAAGCCTTAAATTTACATGAACCTTGTCTTTGGTGTTCTAACAATTATTTTTAAAGCAGTCATTCCACGCACCACAACAAGTTTTTCATATTGCATAATATGCTTAACACGTCGAATTTCATTACTCGTAAAAGTTATGCTCGCTGATGAAAGGTGCATTCTTGAAGAAGTAAAATTTGGGGGTTACGATATGTTCTAAACTTCCACTTAGGTCATTTACTAAAAATATATATTAATCTGAACATGGTGACAACTTCTAGCATCCTTGAAATATTTTGTGACGACCGGGTTTTGTTTTATTTCATTCTAATTATTCACAAGCATTTGGAGAAGAAGGAATTTAATGAATCCTACAGGATAAGATAGAACTAATTGTTATCACCACAATCCATGGCCCTGATGAACACTTTTTACTCTTCTTACATCAATAGAAGGGTATTAAGATCGCTTGAAAACTCGACTTTTTATCCGAGGCCCACAGGGCCGAGTGTCATATACCATTCGACTCAGCTCGACGAACTGAGCACATGTCTGTGTGTATGTATGTGTGTGTGTATGTGTGTGTGTATGTGTGTGTGTGTGCGTTACAAATAATGTCACATCGGTTTCTCAGCCATCTGTGAACCGATTTCAGTTCTGTTGACGGCAAATGGAAGCTACAACATTCCCATAGAACGCTATTGATTTTTTTTCATTCGGAAATTTCGTTACGAAGATATGAACGAAACAGTACTTGAAGGCCTATTATAATAGTAATCAAACAGTTTAGTCTCCGATTACATACTGAGCTATTTGTGTACCGATTTTAGCCAAATCAAAGCTATGATATCTCCAAATAACTGGTCAAAATTTTATTATGATTGGATAATCCTTCATGGAGATATGACCAAAACAATACCTGAGAGCACATAATTGTGAGATGACAATATACTCGCTGCAGTGCAAAACCGAACACGACCAATCACACCAATCGATGCCGCTTGCATTCTATTGTGTCGCATCTGGAGCGTTGTATAGCACATACAGCGGACTAGCCACACTATGCGACTGTATAGAATTAGAGCAGCATCGATTGGCTCGAGTGGTCTGGTTTTGAACTGCAACGAGTATATTCGAAAATTACACAAAGTCTCCATTTACTATTTTCAACGAATATGTACTTATTAAGCATCTTGAATCCATATCGATAATCAATATTGACGCTTAGGATTGTCTAATTATTCATTCTGTGAACTAAATATACGAAATTTCTAATATTCTAATATCTTTTATATATCACTTCGATAAACAATATGTTCAGGATTGACAAATAGTTCATTTTATAAACTGAATATATTCCTGGATTCGTGGATCTTCTTGGAATTTCTAATGAAAATATGTATTGGCCACATTTTAGTTCGTAATTCTGGTGAAATGTAAGAAGGGTTCAGTCTCACCATCGGTGGATTAATGCGGGTTTTTTAAACTAAATTTGATTAATGCACCTTTTTTATGCCGATAGCTAGAACTAGATACTTGTCATTGAAACAGGCATCAAGAAGCATGTGTATTTAACAGACAAAATTTTCTGTCTAACGGGCCGCTCCTTATATGTGCATCTAAGTAGACTTAAAGTGACATGATTTTTTCTAAGATTGTGGGAACGCTGAAAAACAGAGTACATTGTTACAATTGTCATAGATAAAAGTTCAATTCAAAGATGTATGATGTTTTTCTGAAAAGCAACAGATTATTCAAATGACACCTTGTAAAAAGTTTTTTTTTACATTCTTCTAGTTACATTCCAACGATAGCAGTATAAGTGATCGAAGAGCCTGGTTTGATGATTTCTGAAATAAATAGCTTTTCTAATCATTGTATCTCTAAACAAACTTCTTTAAATATAATCCCACAGTGCCCTAACTGTGCATAAACCACGTAGACTCATTTTAGAAAATCTTAGACCCCCTCTTCCCCCCTCGTTGACTTCGCTCCATACAATTTTTTGAATTTTCGTATGGAGCGTAGACTTTGGTCATATCCACCCCCTCCCCCAAGAAAAGTCTACGTGGTTTATGAATAGTCCATTATGGTCGCATGCCAGTATTTTAGGAAAGTAGTAGTTGATGTTCAGAAGTGCAATTTAATATTCTTGCTGAAATGCTCAAAAAACAAACTGAGCCTTTAATCGAGTACCAGCTCAAGATAAAAGGGGTTTGAATGCAAAAGTGATTCCAAAGCGTGCTGAAGTTATGAATTAAATGCGAATGGAAAAAAGGCTGATTCAAAGGTACACGATCTTCAGTCGCGTCCCCTCACATCGCTATTGTCAAAATAAAAACCTTACCCAGGCTACGCCAACCAGCGTCTCCATGTTTCAGCTGGCAGTCTTTTGTGATCATACACAGAAAAAAATCTTGAAGTAAAAACTAACTATTACGTAAATTTTTAAATTTATTAAGTAAAAACTAAATATACGTTTTACCATAAACGTTTGTGGTATATTTGACAGACCTCATATTGATATACAACTTGACAAGTGAATTTGCAATAAGTAATTTGTTTTGTGAAGTGTAGTCTTGAGTTGAAGTGAAGATGAAAGAAACTTAAATAAAATGATTTTGTTTTGATAAATTCATGTTTCTTTTTAAATGTAGCACTTTAATTGCCGGACCCTGTTTACCCAGTTTTTTTTATTTACGTTTTTTGCAGTTCTTAACGAAAAACTTTTGAAAATCTTTTTCTCACCCTGTAAGTTATTTTCGTATTAAAAAAATCCTCTAATTTGTTTTCTTTCGGCATAGACCACGTTGCATACCAAAATGACGAATACCAAACGAAGACTGATCGAGCCAAATGATCAATTTAACACTTTTGTTATTAAGGAATGTTTAGGAAGGACTTGCATTCTTAGGAAGAACCAAACTCTAGAACAAGAAATTTGCTTCACTTTGACATCAACTTGTTTTGAAACATCGGCATGTTTTGTAAAATCGACCCCGAAACGTTAAAGGATGGTAGAGCAATGAAGAGGAAATATTAGGTGCATACCTCTGATTTAGTGATCCTCATAGTAAAAGATATGCGAAAGCAGCCTTTTTTGAGCCAATCTTGAACGAGAGCTGTCAAATCTAAGCCAATCGTACAAATTTTGCACTGTGGCAAGTGTTATCAACCTCTGTGAACAAAATAAACATCGTTGCCAAATCTTTGAATCGAATTTCCGCTTATCTCTTGCTATGAGGATCACTACTCTGATTCAATGATAATAAAAGTGTTGCCATGTTATCTTTGTTCAACTTGCGCTCCAAATCCAAATGCCCTTACTTTCCCTTAAAACTTCCTGAGATTTTGAACAACAGTAGTGTAGGGGTGCATGGTTAACAGAGTTAAGGCGTTGCCTTTAGCGGTTGTAGAATTATTTCAAAGAATACTAATCTGAGCGGTATACAAAGCCCCTGTTTAACCCTTTTTTGTTTGACAGGGTACCTGGGTACCTTTTCAGGTTAATTTACGAAATTTCATAGAATCCTAGAGGGTTATTAGTACGAGACACTGAAGAAGTCTGCACATTGTAGACGAAATACGCGTATCTGTCGAAGATAAGCAAAGGTAGTTGGAATTAAATGGAAGATACTAATTCTTCTTCTAATTTCTAGAAATTTCATAGTTTATTTTAAAACAGGTTCAGCTTCCTGTTTTCAGTGACATCCCAGTGAAAGTTTGATGGCAACTTTTAGCATAAAACCATTTTGCATAGTAGCAAGGGGGGCCCACGGTGAGGGCTTCGATTTGTTTTACCCCTGAAGTGTTCGACAGGGTACCCGGGTACCCACCAACTTCAAATGATTGTAACTCAGGCAATTATTGACCGATTTTAATTATTTTGAGACCGTTGGATTCAAAAACTCATTCATCTGGTTCCTGGTAATTCAGGTTTGCCTGGCTGTGGTCTGGTAAGGAGACACTATATGAGAATATTAATTGAACTTCCGGGAATGGTATTACAATTTTTGGAATGATTTCTAGAAACTATTTTATTCCATTGTGGGCCATATACCGACTTGTCCCCGGAACGGCCTTTCTGTAACAAGTTCCATCGGGCATAGATTGGCTATGAACATATTTAGAAGGAAAGTTTGGCAATATGGTTATCAAAATTCATGAAATTTCACCAGTAGAATATTTCTCAACGTTTAATGGCCATCTGATGATTTCTCACCGGACCGGTTAATTCGTACCCTGTCAATCACTGGTACCCTGTCAATCACTTAAGGGTGTTTTTTGTATGGAAGAAGAAGAAGGCCACTCTTCTTGTTTAAGAATAAATAAAAAAAATCAATCAGTTCGACCTGCCATGAATATGGTCGACCTGCCATGAGTGCTTTCAACGGAGCTTTTTGTAGCTAAGATGTATGCCATATTCCTGAGTTTGAATTAGTTGAAAGAGCTTTGAAAACACCACCACCTGAATGATTTTCAAATTCATCCCCTTATATATTAAGCATACTTCGAAATATTTCTCCCTAATGAGTGTAGTTAGTAAGCAACCCTACTTTTGAACCTTACGATGTTTGATCAACTGCATTGTTGTTGTTGAGAACACATTTTTTTCTGCAATGTTCAATCCATCTGACGAATAATGTTCTGTCCAGTTAGAATCCGGAATCACTTATTGTGTTGCCGTGGCACGGAAAGTGACCGCTGAAAGAATTCTTTTACAGCGGTTTGTTTCCCTAGATTTTCGTGGTGTTTCGTGCAGTGAGTCAAAAGTTATTCCAGGTGGAATCCGAGAGGAGAGAAAAAATTCTGCACACCCACGTTGATAATCCAACGTGGTCTGCAATAAAAATCGCAAAAACGTTGAAAATCGCTAAATCAACCGTGTATGATGTGCTAAAATATTTCAGGAAAAGCGTGGATCGAGTGCCTCAAGCGTCGTAGTGGAAAATATGACCGCAATCTAAACCAGAAGGTGTTGAGAATCGTCAGAGCAAACCCTGGACTATTAGATAATAAAATCGCACAAAATCGCACGTTGCTACTTGCAGTACCGTTCGAAGAATTCGTTTGCGAGCAGAATATCGTTCTTATCGAGCCAGCAAGCAACCAAACAGAACGTAGAATCAAAGTTTCGTAACCAAAACTCGAGCTTGGAAATTGTACCAGCAGGTTTGGACGGAGATGCCTGCTCATCGACGATGAAACCTACGTCAAAATGTATTTCGGACAGCTTCCTGGTCAAAAATTCTACATGGCGCCAGCACGAGGAGAAGTTTCTGCGAAGTTTAAGTTTGCTTTTATGGACAAATTTGGCAAAAATCTGATGATTTGGCAAGGGATAGGCAGCTGCGGAGCAAAGACCAAAGTGTTCGTGACGAATAAGACGATGGAATCGAAGCTGTACAGTAAAGAATGCCTCAAAAACCGCGTACTACCTTTCAATAAAGCCCATAAATGTCCCGTGAAGTTTTGGCCAGATTTGGCGAGTTGCCACTACAGCCGGGAAGTCATCCAGTGGTACCGCGATTATAACGTAGATTTCATCGATAAAAACATAAATCCACCCAACTGCCCGCAGTTCCGGCCCATCGAGAGATTTTGGGCAATAATGAAGCGGAAGCTTAAGAAAAGTGGAAGAACGGCTCGAGGCGCCACTACGATGACCAAAAAGTGGAACAAATATGCCAATGAAGTTGACTCCGGAGGTGTGCAGCGTTTGATGGGAGGAATAAAGAAGAAAGTGCGAAATTCCATTACAAACGAAGAAAATGATTTGTATTGTTATTTTTTCCTTAAAGTACAGTGAATTACCTTTGTTTTGATGTATTAAACTTATGATTGGTCTTTTGTTGTTTATTATCTTCGCAGCGTTAGATTTTTTTATTGTTAAAATCAGAGTTATAATTACACATCCTTCATAGAGTTTAACTAATTGTAGTCTAGTATGAACGTTAAGAAAACAAAATGCAGATGATAGTATTTTTTTTAAATCCTTAAATCCTAAAAATCTAGAAACAAATTTGATACTACTGGGTTAAAATGATTTTTCACTGAATTCTGACATAGCGCAGTTTAAGCCAAATCCGTTTAGAAGTTACAATATTCAACATTTTTTCAAACTTGAATTCAATATATTTCAATTTACAATAAAAGTCTATGATAAATGACACCTGAACCAAATCTGTAACTTTATATGTAAAAATAAACTTAATAAAGGGCGATACGGTCAAAATTTGGTCAATATCAACTTGACGTATTTCTTTCAATTTTGCATTTAAAAAACCTGAACACCCCTCATTTTGAAGGTGTGTGTGTGTAGAATGTTGCTCCTATTTTGATTTTGGAATTCACTCTTCAGTTGTCAAAATGCCGTCCAAGCAAGAAGAGCAGCGTATCAAAATTTTGCTCGCGCATCGCGAAAATCCGAGCTACTCGCACGCAAAGTTGGCAAAATCGCTAAAAGTTGCCAAATCAACCGTTACAAATGTAATTAAAGTGTTTGGGGAACGTTTGTCGACAGCCAGGAAGTCTGGATCGGGGGGAAATCGAAAACCGGAAGCCGCTGAGACGACAAAGAGAGTTGCCGGTAGTTTCAAGCGAAACCCTAACCTATCTCTCCGAGATGCTGCAAATAAGCTGGGTGTATCGTCTACAACCGTGCATCGAGCCAAAAAACGAGCCGGACTATTGACTTACAAGAAGGTAGTGACTCCAAATCGCGATGATAAACAAAATACGACGGCCAAAGCGCGATCCCGGAGGCTGTACACGACGATGCTGACGAAGTTTGACTGGACAGGAGTTCCGGGACAGGAGTTTTATACGGCAAAAGGAAGGGGAAAGGTAGCAGATATTTTCAAGCACACGAAACTGTCAAAGTTCGCAAAGAAATATCTGGTTTGGCAAGCCATCTGTACCTGTGGCTTGAAAAGCAGCATTTTCATAGCTTCCGGACTGTCAACCAAGAAATTTACGTGAAAGGGTGTTTGAATAAACGTCTGCTGCCTTTCCTGAAGAAACACGGTTGTTCCGTACTGTTTTGGCCGGATTTGGCATCTTGCCATTACGGTAAAAAGGCCATGGAGTTGTACGCCGCCAACAACGTGCAGGTGGTTCCCAACACGCCAGAGCTCCGCCCAATTGAGAAATACTGGGCTATTGTCAAGCGGAACCTAAAGAAGACCAAAAAAACTGCTAAGGACGAACAGCAGTTCAAGGCAAGCTGGCTTTCTGCGGCGAAGAAGGTGGACAAGGTGGCTGTACAAAATCTGATGGCAGGGGTCAAGCGTAAGGCCCGGCAATTCGGATTTGGAAAAGCGGAAGCCTAACTGAATATTTTTCCTGAATTTTATACTAATTGAACTTGAAAAAGAAATTTAATTTGATTTTTTAAATAAACGATTTCACCGATTTACACGCGTTTTCCCTTGACCAAATTTTGACCGTATCACCCTTTAAGAACGTAAAAAACGAGAACCTCGGATTTTCTTTTATCGAGATATACGGTGAAATATTGAAACGCAAAGCTTCAATAAGCTCAACCGTCATTTTTTCCGAAGCTCTGGCAAAAAATTGGTGGCTTTATATTTGGTGTACTTTGAGTTCTTCGACGAATCACCAATACATATCGTTTATTAGCTCTGGAAAATTTACAAAAAAAAAATAAAAATAAAGCATCAACGCAATTTTCAAAGTGAACTGAAAAACAATCCAATTGCTTATATTAAGGTTTCCTCAATAAAATTCCAGATTAAAAATGTAAATATAACTGCAATTATGAAGGGAAGGATATCTTTAGGCTTCCGAAGAATCGCTGAAGTGCTTTCCCGGGTAATCCTTCCGTAAGTAGCCTTAAAAATAATCTATTAGCTATTACCATAACCAGTCAACTTACCCTGATTGTGTGCTCTCTGACACTAAATAAAAGCTCCCTCTGTTCCGGGGTGTAACACGATTGTCGTTCTCTCCTTTCTGAATCCAAAATATTAAATTCTGAGAATGAGCTCGGAAAGGAACCGAAAAATCAAGACTGGTAAAAAAAACTCACATCTGTCGCGTCTAGGTTACGTTTAATACAACATATAGTATAAACATATGAAAACATCGGAAGAAGACGGATCTTCTTCCGAAAAAGTGTACCTACAAGCATTTTGGCAATGCACCACATGCTGTCGTATGAGGGCTCCGCCGTTGAGCTAGAAAGGAAACTGAAAGGAAATGGCATCAAATGTGCGGTGAGGAGAATATGACAGACGGTGGTAGTGGTGGCAGCGTTCTGGAGGTTTGTAGCGGTGGTCTTTGGTTCAGCACTCCTTGGGTCCTACCTACATATAATCGAGGCCTACACGTTGGACGTTGTGTATGTGTTGCTTGGAAGCATATTGCATAGCAGGAGGCAATAAAATCGGTGGCTTAGGGCGTAGCAGAAGGAATAATAATGTACCTCTTTTACTAAAGCTATCGATGATTCGAATTAAAAAGAATGTTCACAGTTTCGTGAAACTGTAGCTAATGGTTTGTTCAGAATAGTGAACATGTAATAAGGGTGATTTAGTGTGTTTAATACAGTCTGGACTATATGGTTGACACTCAATAGCTTTAACTATCAACAAGAAAATATAACTTCCGAATCGTGGTAATTTTCTATTGCTCATGGTTATCATGGTCTAATTAGAAATGTTTGCCTGCCGATTTCATTTAGCGTTATCTTGAACGTAGTTATATTTATATTAAATGACTATATTATACACACATAAATTAATCGAAAATGTAGTGCTAACTGTTCGTATAAAATTATCAGCCCTGGTACGGATTATATCAACTATAGAAAAATGTTGCAGATAAAACAGATATTTACAGACGTTATAAAACGTAGTATGCGCTCTCTTCACTAAAAATGGGTTGGTCATCTAGGCGAAGAAGTGAAACATCTGATTTTGTGACTCTCTGTAAGCATCCTTTTTTTCAACTTGCTGTAATACCAAATCGTTTTCATTAATTTCATAGGGGTCAGTCCATTCGAAGTGTCCGAGAAAAAGTTCAAATGTGGACATGACCTTCACGGATTTCATCGAAATTTTGAGGAATGATTCAATTTGCAATTATATGTAAAACTACAAATTTTTGTGTTGATCGGACCACCCCTCGGTTATTGGGGCCGCCCCCTTTTTTTAAGTTTTTGTAAAAATGCTCATTTTGTTTTATTTATATCTCCGTAACTATTATGCTAAAAAACAAACTAATAACTGTTTTTCAAAGGAAATTGTTCAAAAAACTCATAAAAAATATTATTTTTTGGCAGCAGTGTTGCCAAACATGCTAATTTTTCTTTTTAAAATTTAAATTGCAATTTTCGCTCAATGTAGATATTTTGATTTTAAATATGATCACGTCATCGTGTTCCTCACACTATTTTACATAAAAAACACAAAATCTCAGGGTATTTTGAGCCGTTCCTGAGATACAGCGTTTTGAAACAAACATCTTTTTGTTCTCTAGTTTTTATACAATATTATATTTCTCCTTCATGTATTTCCCAGTAACTAGCATGGCTAGAAACAATCTACTGGTTGGTAATTGATCAAAAAAATCATAAAAAATATAATTTCTTGGTGGAAGTGTTGCCAAATATGCATTTTTTTTCATTTTATAATAAAACTGCAATTTTCGCTCAATGTAGATATATAAATTTAAAAAATGACCATGCCATCGTGCTCTTCACACTTTTTTACATAAATACCCTAAAAATTCTATGTACACTTAGTAGCAAAAAAAGCCGAACAAAATTTTGCTTCCAAAAAACGCCTTCCATCCTTTTGTTTCTATGTCAATATTTTTGGATGAAAATTTTACAACACTATAACCAATGTACAGACCTTATGTGACCAAAGTTGATAACGTTTATTAATTTGAAGTTTTGTTAACATAAGTGAAAAAGTCGTTTCTGGACATACTTATTTAAAAAATCCGTATTTCTGTGAAAAATTAAGATAACATATCTAACGAGTGGAAACAGTTCAAATTTTGCCCACATTATTTTCTAAGTATTTTTTGGCTAAGGAGAAATTTAAAATACGTTACCTAAATTTTCACTGAAATACGGATTTTTTAAATTTTCATATCCAACAACGACTTTTCCCACATTTGTTATGAAAACTTCAAATTTATAAACCTTAAGAACATACCATTTTGGCCACATGGACCAACATGGCGTTTTCTGGAAGCAAAATTTTGCACGGCTTTTTCTTTGCTACTGAGTGTATATCATGTATATCCATGTAGTGGATACTGGATGTTAATTGAAGGTAATTGTTCAAGAAAACCATAAAAAATAATTTTCTTGACGGCATTGTTGTCAAATGTGCTATTATTCTTCTTTTTTAAATTTATTACTGTGTTTATTTGAACAACAACAGCGCCATCTTATTCATCGGATTCTTAAATAAAAAATCCATCAAATGAAGTAAACGTTATTATAATTATGTTTTTAAAACTTTATTATTTCGCAATTTCTTTCCACTATTATTTTGTTGTTCCACTATTATTTTGTTGTTCCTTTTGTGTGCCATTCGTCAATACTATTTTGAACCTGGAACTTGTTGTTGAACTCCAGTTTTCATGAGCATAGAATCGATTCCTGAAGGAACTGCAGTATGCATGGAACGGATACCACCAGCAATGGATGCTGCTGATTCGAAACCGATTTTCAGTATCTCCTTTTCTTCATGGTATTCTGCAGCCGACACAAATTTAACATTCAGCTTGCAGTGGTCTAACGCCCAATCATACAGTTGTTTTGGTGTTTGAATGGTTACGCCCTGCAAACTTGTCCACGTTGCCAATCTTTTAAGTGTCCCTCCTAATCCATCGCTCGGACCTTTACCGTGTGCTGTAGTTAAGTAGTGCCACTCAGCGGGAACACCAAAATCTTTCTCATGGAAGAACAGGTTGATGATGTTGAAACGATTTTTATACTGCGATCCCGCACCATCGGAAAAATATATAATTTTAGTTAGATTAGTCATCTTGCTCTTCACAAACTGAATGAAGTGTCACTGAAATACGTGGAATGTGGTGGTGTTGTGCTCTAAGGAATCTGAAATTATGACAAAATTAAGAGGCACGACAACTCCTTCCCGTAACACATATGCTGCAAATAGATGTATCGTAACCTGACTGTTGTTGTAGTGAACGGATTGAACACTGATTTGATAAACAAAAGAATAATTTTCTGAGAAATCAGCTACTGCTATAATCTCACCCTCGCAGAGATTGTCGCGCTTAGACTTGAAGAACTCCGTTTGCTTTTTAGCTATGTAGTCATGCTTACGAGCACCAGAAATAGCATCAAAAAACGAGTCTACAAATGGTTCAACCTCCAAAACAAGGTTGTTTAGGCTGCATCTCTCTTGCTGAGACCAATGTTTGTATTGGACCTCGTTGATGTCGTTGTCTTCAAAATACGACCAAACAAGATCTTTCATAGAGCTTGTATCCGCACAATTAGCGTTTTCACACGCGTTTAAGAAGCATGTTTCTGTTGGTGGGTCGCATAGACATCGTTTTAGCATATCCCTATAAGTTTCAAACAGCTTGGTGCTATCAACTTGCATTTGATCAAAGCGGGCTCCTACAAATTTCAACCTGAAATTTTCATGAATAGCACACACGTACACATAATGTGTACCAGCTGCTCCTGCAAACACACATTCTGGTGGTCGTACTTCCGCAAACTTTGAAAATCATATTTTCTCGTTTGGGAATTTCGCTTTGAAGAGAGCATATACTTTTTTAAGATTTGCCAAAATTAAACGCTTCTGTTTCAAAACGCGTATACATCCTTCTCGTACGCTTATGCACTCTTCTTTCCGGCTAACTCCTTACTTACATCTTTGTTCAATACCTCGATTGACAGTGGATTACCTTTTTTTGGACTCGACGAGCATAGGATTCCTTTTTCAGTAACGCAGTTTTTCATGTTACAAATTAATCGTTCTGAACATTTGAATTCACCTGTAAATGACCGATGTTAAAGTATTGTTTAAAAGTTATTCTGATTTAGACTTTCACAACATCACATAATTTGGATTTTCTTGATACTCCAAGTTGAGGCAGCACCGATAGAACGACTTTTTTTCACTCATGTTAAGAAAACTTCAAATTTATTGGTTATAGTGTTTTAAAATTTTCATCCAAAAATATTGATAATTGACATAGTAACAAAAGGATGAAAGGCGTTTTTTGGAAGCAAAATTTTGTTCGGCTTTTTTTTGCTACTAAGTAAACATAGAATTTTTAGGGTTTTTATTTAAAACAGTGTGAAGAGCACGATGGCGTGGTCATTTTTTAAATTAAAACATCTACATTGAGCGAAAATTGCAATTTTATTATAAAATGAAAAAAATGCATATTTGGCAACACTTCCACCAAGAAATTATATTTTTTATGATTGTTTTGATCAATTACCAACCAGTAGATTGTTTCTAGCCATGCTAGTTACTGGGAAATACATGAAGGAGAAATATAATATTGTATAAAAACTAGAGAACAAAAAGATGTTTGTTTCAAAACGCTGTATCTCAGGAACGGCTCAAAATACCCTGAGATTTTGTGTTTTTTATGTAAAATAGTGTGAGGAACACGATGACGTGATCATATTTAAAATCAAAATATCTACATTGAGCGAAAATTGCAATTTAAATTTTAAAAAGAAAAATTAGCATGTTTGGCAACACTGCTGCCAAAAAATAATATTTTTTATGAGTTTTTTGAACAATTTCCTTTGAAAAACAGTTATTAGTTTGTTTTTTAGCATAATAGTTACGGAGATATAAATAAAACAAAATGAGCATTTTTACAAAAACTTAAAAAAAGGGGGAGGCCCCAATAACCGAGGGGTGGTCCGATCGACACAAAAATTTGTAGTTTTACATATAATCGTAAAATGAATCATTCTTCGAAATTTGGATGAAATCCGTGAAGGTCGTGTACATGTGGTGTGGACACTTCGGCTGGAATGACCCATAGATGATTATCAAGATATTTTTTCGCAATAAATCCACCGAAAAAGTGGCTGTCATAGAACATTATAAAACGTTATGAAAATGAGGGTAATAAAGGTAGGTCATTCGTATATTTAGTTAATAAGGCAATAAAATAGGGTCATTTGTATATTTCTAACTTAACATAGTTTGTATCACTAACAGAAACAACCTGGCCAAGATTTAAACAATATGTTTAATTTTTTTAATTCAGATTATTATCTATATTAATAAGTAGCGCTACCAAACTGTCGTTAATTTTACAATAGTCCACTGCACTTTAAACTGATGGCTTTCGATTGTTAACCCTTACCACTAAACACGGTCGGTTTGTTTACATTACATGCTTTTGTAATACGTCGTTGTGCTAGTTACACTCGATAGTAATAAAGAAATAAGTGAACCCAATAACGCGTCGTTTTCATTTCCTTTCTTCCTTCCAATATATTCCTTGGCCATATAACAAATAGGACGACATGTGGCTTTTAAGGCGGGTGTAAATAATCTGCTGATGCATCTTATTACAACAGGACTTTATGTGTGAACCGCTAACACTAGTGTCTCTCTTTGATGGGTATGTGACGTTAAGTGGAGCGCAGTTTTACGATGGTTGTAATGTACTGCACTGAATAAACTATCGTTTTCTTTACATGAAAAAAATAACGAAGAAATATAGACACCCCAGTATTATGGGCAATCGTTGATTTTTTTAAATTTTTAACAACTAGTTATTATAGAAATCAAATATCATTCAATATGTCATTTATAGCTCTCAAAATTATATTTGATGATATTTTTGGTTTAAAATCAACATAAATCAATGATTGGCTTATAATACTGGCGGTAAAATGGCTTACACTGAAGATTTAGTAAAAGAAGATTGAACAGAAGTAGCCGTGAATCCTGAAAGGTTCGTTTTAGATGCAATTGCGATTTGGATTTGAAATTTATGGCACCCTGATTTCCATTATTGCACTCACAAGAAAGCATTTAGAGTAATCGAGACTTTTGTAGTATGTTTTTGATTTTATAAGTTGAACACATGATGGCCATTAGAAGGGTTTTTTTTAGTGTAACTAACTTATTGCCAGCTCTCACCTGTGTTTTAGGCGCAGTTCCACGTTTGCTAAATGAATTTTTAGACTAAGGTCTAATCATTATTATTAATCATTATTAATCAATTTTGCATTATAACGTCAGTTTATTATTTTTTGTTATGATATTAAACGAAGTGATATTAGTGGAATTAAATTCATTTCATTAAAATCACTTTAGTACCAATGATATTCACTGAAAAAAACAAGTACTTTGGAAATTTAGGTTTACTATTCGATTAGGTTTACTAATTTCAGATTATCCATGGATATTCCATGTTTTGTAAATAATTTTAAACTATTTTTTTTTCTCGTAGCTACATTGCACAGTGGTCCAGAATGCGAATTTAGCTGGAAAGATACATTTTCAGCCTAAGTTTGAAGTTTTGGAGCAAAATTGTCTTCCACAAAGTTGTTTCTAATAACAAGGCGCTTTTTTGGCGTGAATGAAAACTAGGGTGGTCCTTATTTTCAGAGAAATCGAAAAGCTAACTTTTATATTCGCAGAAATAAAGGCATACATTAGTTGCCTTTAGAAATGTTGTAGAAGAAATATGTTCAAGCAACTATGATGGTATATTTTTTTCTGTACCTTTTGATATGGCCGAATTAGAGCATTTTTCCCTACGTAGCTCAGGGTGTCTTTTATTTCAAATTTGTTTACTATTTATTTCAAATTTTTAAGCAAACTTGTCTTCCCAGTGATTCTAGAACAATAAAAGTTACAACTTTTGGTGTGCTGAAATTGTCTCTATCGTATGTTAAACAAAAGTTATTATGGTGTTTGTAAAAAAATAGGCCTTTTTCAAATGTTGGTTTTTATAGTTGGGACAAATCAAAAAAATGTTTCATAACAGCATTTGAAAGGGTTTTTATTATTGCATATTACTAGGCTAGAGAAAGGTAATTTTTTTACATTGAATAAAACACATGTGCAAGGGGCGTTATTTTATAAGAAAATCGTTAATTTTTCGCTAACGTAAAGAGGCATCGGCAAGATTTACACGTCAAAACTTTTTTTTTTAAGTCATAAAAATCTTCTATATATAACGTTGTTGGCAAATTTGAAATAAATAGTTAGAGAAAAAAACGTTTTTTAATGTAGGGATACCCAAAATTATCTTAAGAAAACTGTCCTGAGGAAAGTTTTCTACTTCCGATATTAATGATGAGTACTATAGGATTCGCTAGTTAGAACTTGTTGATGAGATCACAGTGCACTATGGGGAAAGTGGTGGCCAGAAATGGAAATTGACTTGCTTTGAATGACGTGTCTTGTATACCACGTGACAGCCAGATCCTAGTTTCCCAAAATTGCAGCCCTCTGGGATGAAAACTCATTATGCCAAAGGCACCAGACTTAGGAAAATTGTAAAAATTGTAGAAAAAAGTGAATATCAAATAAATTGAATTTTCTCATCCAATAATGGTCCAATTTTGGAATTTAATACACCGTTGAAAAGTTAATTGTCTAAAATTTAGAATGGGTATGTTGTTGAGGTCACACGGTTAATTAAAATTAGTAAAAAATGGGAAATTATTGAAAAAAATGTTTGTTGTTCCCTAAGTTGGACTATATCTCACGAGTAGGGTCGAGCAGTCTCAAGAGACCACCACCACAGTTTAGTTTGGGTTCTATACTATCTGCGGAACTAAAATTCAGCAGCGGATAGTTGCGGAAGCGCGTCATTTTGGCACAAAGTCGAAAAAATTGATATATTTTTTTTAAATTTTTATTTTGTTAATTACGATTACTGATTATGCGAGCATAGACCATCGTACAAATTAAACACTGCTTGAAAGGTGGAACCAACAATCAATATGTAACTAGCGATTTGAAATTGGTTCACTGTTGTAGAACCCCTTGGTCCGAATTACACCTTGAAGCCAGCACCTTGTTATACATATTTGCGCCTTTGTTTTGATTTGCTGTGTTATTTTGACAGAGTATTTGAGAGTGTGTTCATGTGAGTTCATTATAAGGGGTGCATTATTGAGCTTGGGACCGAGCTTGGGACGATGTTCTAGTACTGACTGAGCCAAGAAAAAATCGTTTTTGTATGGGACCTACTGGTCTTAGAGTTAGTCTATGGTGGAACTGTTACATGGCGAAGTTAGTCTTAAAATGTTACACACTTAATTATTGTTGTTGTAAAAAATGGGTAATACAGACCGAACAATTTCATTCCAAACTGTCTCTACCCAACTGGACTAAAAAGTTCAGCCTTGTTTATATATTCTAAAGGAAATTCTCTGTTTCTGTGCCATTTTACAATTTCTACTAACTATACTCAGGTATATTTATTTTCCTAAAAACTACTATCTACCTACTACTTATTACATACTACCTACCTACCTACTACATATTATGTAGTATTAGTTCTGCTAAGGAAGCAGCAGAGTGCCAACATAAACTACTAAAAAAATGTCGTACCCATAGGAAAAGGTCACGAGTTAATAATCCACATGACGAATTTATTCGATCTATGAACTCATCTGATCCTTTGATAAGTTCAATAAATCTAGGTAATAGAATGTGAAAGCAGGTATAACCAACAATCAATATGCAACTAAAGATTTGAAATTGGTTCACTGTTGTAGAACCCCTTGGTCCGCATTACACCTTGAAGCCAGCACCTTGTTATACAAATTTGCGCCTTTGTTTTGATTTGCTGTGTTATTTTGACAGAATATTTGAGAGTGTGTTCATGTGAGTTCATTATTAGGGGCGCATTATAAAGCTTGGGACCGAGCTTGGGACCGTTGTTCTAGTACTGACTGAGCCAAGAAAAAAATCGTTTTTGTATGGGACCTACTGGTCTTAGAGTTAGTCTATGGTATAACTTTAATATCCAGATGTTGTAAAATCACTTTTAGTATTCGAAGATCTTGACAGCTCTGAAAATTTAAACACTGAAGGCAATGCACTAGACGAATTAATGAAATAAAAAAGAAACAGCAAAATAACTGATTTTTCTAGGAACACCAAGGTACAGAAAATATCATACCATCAAAGTTGCTTGAAAATATTTGTTCTACAACTTGTCCGAATAATGTATGCCTTTATTTCTGCGAATAAAAGAGTTAGCTTTTCGATTTGTCTGAAAATAAGGACCACCCTAGTTTTCATTCACGCCAAAAGAAAAGCGACTTGTTATTAGAAACAACTTTGTGGGTCTCCCTCCAAAACTTCAAACTTAGGTTGAAAATGTATCTTTCCAGGGGGCGACCCTGGCGTATTGATTAACATCCATACCTTTCACGCTAAAGTCACGAGTTCGAATCTTACCCCCGGACAACTTGCGAAAATACCCAAAAAATGTATTTGAGTGACTACGACTGGAGATGAACCAGCCCAGGGCTGAAAATCTCGATAATCAAGGAACTAAAAAAAACTGTATCTTTCCAGTTAAATTCGCATTCTGGACCACTGTGCATTGTCTGAACTTTCAGGTTCACAAATGGAATTTTTATTATTATTCTAATATTTATTCACTTTATCATTTATCATTATAATATTCATTCACTATATTTTTATCATTATAATATTCATTCACTATATTTGGGAATGGAGGGAACATCAG
The DNA here is from genome assembly GCA_034211315.2 of Aedes japonicus. Lineage (NCBI taxonomy): Eukaryota > Metazoa > Arthropoda > Insecta > Diptera > Culicidae > Aedes > Aedes japonicus. The sequence continues at coordinate 113,066 of JASCZW010006041.1, forward strand.
GATATCACTCAAGCTGGAATTGGACAAACGAGTGGTATGACCACCGGCGTTAGGACGAAACAATCAGTATCATTTTCTTTATCCTACCGATCCGGTTCTGATGCTGTGAGTTCTACTCCAACATTTTTAGCGAGAGTGACGCGCCCTTCTTAACAAGCCATCTTATAGAAAGCTTAATAAGTATTGCGAATTCGGTTATTCGATTTGTCATTCCAGTTTTACCAAGCGACACGATCGGTCGTGTTTTTCGCACCCTCGCAGTAAAAGTTTTTTCTCCCGTTTTTCCCCTCGCCCGCTTTCTCGCGATTGCGTGTTCAGTTCACAACCTATCGCCTGCTCTTGCTCATCTTTTGGTGGTGGCAAAGCAGAAAAAGTACTTCGAAGTTCGGATACATTTCCCGCTCGACCTATTGCTGTGGCAATGGGTCGAAAAAATCGACCAACGGTGACATCCGCTCCCGAAACATTACCGCAACCGGGCAGCTCCAAGCGGCTGCGCCACGATGACGCCGATCCAGTGGATCGCAACGCTCGTCTACTAGCGAGCAATCAATTCGCCGTGCTTCCGATCCAGGAGGTGCCGAAGAAGGTGAAGGTTCCCCCGCTCTTCACGACGTCAAAGGACATTGCTGCACTCAGGACCGAGCTTGCAGCTATCAAAATCCATCCGCTGTACAAGCTGTGCAGTAATGGAATTAAGGTGATGTGCTCGACGGAGGCTGACTACCGTGCTGTCGGCGCTCACCTTATCGCGAAGAAACATGAGTTCTACACTCACGACGCGCCCGGAAGCAAGCCAATGAAGGTGATTCTGCGTGGCCTTCCAGAACTCACACCGGAGTCCATCTTCGCCGAGCTGCAAGCGGTGGCACTGAAACCTCAAAGGTGTTTCCCATCAGGCGCCAACAACATGGAAACTACCGGGACCAACTCTATCTGGTCCACCTTGTGAAGGGATCCGTCACGATGGCGGAGCTGATGAAAACACGGGCCCTTTTCGACGTCATCGTCGAGTGGGACCGGTATCGTCCGAGACAACACGACGTAACGCAATGTGGCAACTGCCTTGCGTTCGGCCATGGAACTCGCAACTGCCACATGAAGCCGCGATGTGGCAAGTGTGCCGGAGCCCACAGTACCAACGATTGTGCCCCGATGGAAGAAGGTGCGGTACAGAAGTGCGCAAATTGTGGCGGTAACCATGAGTGCAGCAATCGTACCTGCCCCAAACGTGCTGAATTTTTGGCGATCCGCAAGAAGTCATCTACCAAGTCTCGGCCTGCTCAACGCCGTCCACCACCTCCGATGAACGAAGAGAATTTCCCGTCGCTTCGGTATCAGGTGCCAAACCTACCGCCGATCCCATTGAATCACCGCCAAGCAAACCGCCCGTCAGCTTCCGTCCATCATCGTTTCGCGGCAGCCGCCGCCGCCCCCAACCCGACTCCTCCTCCAGGCTGGGGCAATGCGAGTCGCAGTACTTTCACGCAACCACCCGTCGATGAACAGCTCTACAACTCGGAGCAAATGGTGGAGTTCGTGCAAGAGCTCTATCGCCAACTACGTTCCTGCCGCTCCAAGGAGGAACAGCTCAAAGCCGCCACATCCGTGACGATGACGTTCATTACTAAGTATGGACCGTAAACACACCATAAACATCCTAAATTGGAATGCTTGTTCCATCCGGAACAAAACAGTAGAGCTCGGTGACTTCCTTAACAGGAAGGCCATCGACATCTCCATCGTCACCGAGACACACCTCAAACCGGAAATCAGCATATTCATCCCTGGATACCGGATTGTGCGACTGGATCGTAGCGGCTCTAGTGGAGGAGGAGTTGCGATTGCCCTGCGCTACAACATCAACTGCCATCTGCTTCCGAGCTTTCAGCTGCAGACTATCGAAGCCATCGGAGTCGAAGTCGAAACTGCCGTCGGCCCAATCACCATCATCGCGGCCTATTGTCCCAAGCAAGCCAGTACCAACAACGGAACAACAACGGCCCTACGAAACGACATCCGTAAGCTAACTCGGAGGCAGGGGCAGTTCATCATCGCCGGTGACATGAATGCGAAACACGAAACCTGGGGGAACACCCGGCGGAATCGGAACGGAATTATTCTACAGGAAGACCTGGAAGAGGGACATTACACCGTCCTGGGCCCGGATACTCCCACCCGATTGAGCCGATCCGGGGTCCATTCGACAATCGACATCTTTCTCACCAACATGGGGAACAACATCGCCCAGCCGGTAGTGCACCAGGAGCTCAGTTCGGACCACTATCCGGTGGTGGTCGAAGTTGGGTCCTCGGTCAACCGGTATCGAAACACCAGACGGAACTATCATCGTGCCAGATGGGAGAGGTTCAGACAACACGTCGACAACACCGTCGATTTCAACGTGCACCTCGAGTCGGTCGATGACATCGATCAACAACTGCAGTCCATCGAACAGGCGATCTCCCAGGCCCGGGAGCAACACATTCCAGCGATTGAACAGGTGAGCAACTCTGTACCCATTGATAGACCCACTAAAGATTTGATACAATC